>JAGKTI010023243.1:0-11582 GCA_018397915.1 Birgus latro
ATGGGAAGCGTTAGGAGAAACACGTTAAGGTGGTTTGGGCATGTGGAGAGGATGGAGAGTGAAAGATTGACGAGGAGAGTGTATGTGAGTGAGGTGGAGGGGGCGAGAGGGAGGGGGAGGCCGAGGATGAGATGGAGGGATGGAGTGGAGAGGTATATGAGAGAGGGGTGTGTGAGTTGGGAGCGTGGTAGTGAAATGGCAGGGGACAGAGTGACATGGAGGCGATTTGTTTGTGGCCACCCCGTTCGGGATTGAGGCGTCTGGCAATAGATAGAAAGATAGATATATATATATACTGTATATATATAAAAAGTGAGTCTGGGGGTAGCAGTAGCCTGACCAACTATAGTATTTCATGGTCAGGCGAGTCCACAGGAAGTTAGTAAAGGATGCAATAGTTATTAGGGTCAACAAGTGTGTGCAGCAACACAAATTACTGATATGTGACAGAGTATTTAAGAAACAGGTTGTGAAGAAAAGGACCAATGTACCCAGAAAGAAAATATGAAAAGAAAATATGAAAGTTGAAAAACCAAGCTGTTTGGGATGCTTTCTACAGCAAGATAAGCAGATGGGATAAGCATAGTGCCATAGACAAGTGTAAATGAGGAGTACAGAGCTTTCAAGATTAATCTCTTGACAGTTACTGATTTAGTGTGTGACAAAACAAGTGGCACACCTGGACATAAAGTAAGATGGTGGCAGGATGAGGGGCTAAAAACTGCAATTAAAGAGAAAAGAAGACTATTTAAAGAATGGAAAAGGCAAGGTAAAAGAGAGAAATACTTAGGAGCTAGGTGTACAGTTAGAATGGAGGTGTACAGAGAAAAGTCTGAGTCCTAGTGACTTTACCTGGATTGTCTAAGCAGTGCTAAAAGGAGAAATGTAGTATTTAAGGTGACTAAACAGATGCAGAACAAAAATAGAGGTACCATTGGTGAACAGCACATGAAGAATGACAAAGGAAAGGTTGCAGTGGCTAGTAAGAAGTGTTGGGAGTAGTGGCAATACAAGTACTGTAGTGATGCTACATAGCTGAGATACTTTTTTTAGTAATGAGTAGCTGTAATGCACTACTTTTTATCAAGAGCAGTAAAACAGCAGCAACAGTATGCTTCTGAGTTATTCCAAATGCAACTCGCTAGTTAGCCAAGTTTGTATTAGACACAAATCTTTTTTCTTAATGAAAAAAGATTTGTGTCTAATACACATATACTGGATAAAAACGATTAAAGCGTACATGAGGTAGGACGATGCCCTGGAAAGAGGAAATTGTAGAGGCATAAAGCTTTTGGACCAGATAATGAAGGTAATGGAGAAAGTTCTAGAAGGTGTGATTAGAGAAAGAGTGAATACTGATGAGATGCAATTTGGTTTACGCCAGGCAAAGGGACAACTGATGCGATAATCACTGTTCAACAGCATCAGGAAAAATATATAGGAAAGAAAAGGGATTTGTAATCTGTTTTTTTTTAATTGGAGAAGGCTGCTGACAAAGTCCCTAGGGAGGTGGTGAAGTGGGCAATGAGAAAGCTGGGGATCTAGGAGTGGCTGGTTAGGGTGGTAATGACTACAGTAAAAGTCCTCTAATTCGGCATCTTTGGGACCAAGCAGGTGCCAAAAAAGCAGAAACTGACAAATGACAGGGAAAGCATGTCAAAAAGTTTCTAGCAATCATGGTCGGTCACCCCAACGAAATCACAGTGTCTAGCAAGTATTACTGGTCGACCAGTAATCGGCCTTCTGTTTCTTAAGGTTGTTTATAATGGAAGAGCTCACACCGAAATCTTCCATTATCTTTTTTTCTAGGAACACTTGCCTCCAATTTTTTCAGTAATTCAATCTTCTTGGTGACAGTCAGCACCTTATGGGTGCATTTTTCTCTTAAGAACAGTAGGCTTTCCACTAGCAGAGGCCACAGCACAAAACAAGAACAAGAGGATAACCATAAAATAGCACAACAAGGTTTCCATACTTTCAAAATGTCTTGCTCACAAAGCCAGACACTCCCGAGTCATGATGGCCGATGGAGCATGCAATGTAGGCAAGCAGATATTTTCAAAAGTGCTATGCTCAACTTTAAAACATGCTAAGCTGTAGGTGAACTGTTCAAACTTTCGTGCTAAATTGGAATTAAAACCGCACTAGACATAGAAGAAAATCTAATACTGTATTTATTGGTGCTAATTATTATGAAAAGTGCTAAATTACTATGAAGTGCTAGATCTTGCGCCTGCAATGCCAAACTGGCCGATCGGCTCAGCATATGTGCCGGAGGAGCAAAGAACTTTTGTAATGGGACTATTTATGAAAACCATCAAAAGACCGGAAATACCCTAAGACCAGCTGCCGAATGAGAGGACTTTTACTGTATGTATGTGGCTGCTTGCACCCAGGTAAGGGTGAATGGAGATTTGAGTGATGAGTTTTCCACGAATGTTGGTATGTATCAAGTGTCAGTCTTTAGTCCCTTGTTGTTTATCACATATCTCTCTCTCTATTGCCAGACAACTTAATCCCATCAGAGGTGGCCACAAGAAAATTGCCTCCACACTGCCCTCCCTATCCCCTGCCATTTCACTGCCCTGCTCCCAGCTCACACCCCCCTCTCTCATATACCTCTCCACTCCATTGCTCCATCTCATCCTTGGCCTCCCCCTCCCCTCCCCCTCCACCTCATTCACATATACTTTCCTTGTCAGTCTCTTGCTCTCCATCCTCTCCATTTGGCCAAACCAATGTATTTCTTCTAATGCTTTTTATCACATCGACATCCACACCACAACGGTCCTTCACTTCCTCATTTGTCAGTCTGTCTCTGCATGTGACTCCACATGCTCCTCTCAAATAACTCATTACCACTGCTCTCACTCTTGACTTGTGTCCCTCCAACAAAGTCCAACCTTCACCTCCATTCGTTAGAGCTGGTATCACAATATTGTCATGCCCCGATTTTTTTACTTCCATGCTCACTTCCCTGTTTCTTAACAATGCTTTCAAAGAACCAGCAACCTTTCTTCCTTGTTGTACCCTTCCAAGCACTTCACCCTCTAAACTTCCATCCTTACTCATCACACTACCCACATACTTAAACGCACTCATATTTTCCATTTCCTCATCGTTCAACCTCACTGCACATTCAGTGACTTCATTTCCCTCGAAGGCTATAACTTTAATCTTCCCTTCATTCACCTTTAGATTCCATTACTTACACACTCCCAAACTCATTCATCAAGCCTTGCAGCTCCCCTTCGTCATCTGCAAACAACAGTACAAAGAGTTTCCAATCACTGCCCTCTCTCATCAGGGCCGATCCAACATCCACTGCCCTACATTCGTTTTGTTTTTGAAGGCTCCAACATGCTTGCATGCGTCGGCCTTGGTCACCTAATGGCGGCTCTCCACGCTGCTCGATCCCCGGCAGCCTCCGTGTTTAGTCCCTTAACCCTTAAGTCACACTTAATGACCTCGTCCCATGTCTTTCTCGGTCTACCCCTCCCAACCCCTCCCCCAATATTAACACCTCTCACCCTCTGTACCCAATTATCATCCCCCATCCTCTCCACATGTCCAAACCACCTCAGCCTACCTCTCCTCATCACAACACCAATACACTCCAGTCCCATCCTACCTCTCAACTCCTCCATCGTAAACCCAGCCCCCCCAGGCCTTGCACGCAGGGACGCACTGCACATCCACCTAATCATTGTCATTTCTGTACGTATCTCTTTTATAAATGCCATGCATATATAGACTGAACAACCATGGAGACATGACACATCTGTTTCAATCCAACCTTCAAAAAGAAAAATTCACTCAGTTCACTGTCCACATGCACTGCAACCTTAGCACCGTTATTCGTACTCTCCGTGGCATTCAGTAACTTCTCACTTACTCCATATACTCTTAATACTTTCCACATTCCTTGTCTATCCACATTGTCATATGTTTTCTCCAAATCCATGAAGGCCACATACAACTTCTTTCCCTTCTCTAAAAGCTTTTCCACAAGACCTTATTTTCCTAATGAAAGAAGATAAAAGAAAAGAAAAAATTAATTACCATAGTTTTTCATCTACTCATTTATTCAATGCCAATTTTTTAGAGATACATAAACATTTCATCAATGCTTGTTGAATGCTCTACAACTTTCTCTCAACAGGCAACGACGAAATGTTTATATATCTGTGAGAAATCAGCGTTGAATAAATGAGTAAATGATAAAATGTGGTAATTTATTTTCTCTTTTCTTTTGTTTTTGTTCATTAGAAAGATCATTTATTCATTTATACATACTGTACATACATACATCATCTAATCCTGTGTTGCCCCATGGGGAGCATAGGTGCCTGGGGCTAGGCAAGTTGGTTCTGACAGTGACCAGCCTCACACATCCCTGAGTGGCGTTACATGAGCAATAAACCCCAACCACCTGTTGGATTCAAACTTACACAGGCTCAATCTGGTTGGAGTGCCATAACTACCCACTAAACAACCAGGCATCATAGTCTGGTTATATGGTTACCACTCAGCGTATAAATGGTTTCCTGGTGTCATGTAGCAGTTTTCATACAATACAGTTATAAATAAGATTAGGGGAGAAAGTTGAATGACGCAACCGAAGATCGTGGCAAAAAATACCATAACCTATACGGCCGGACACAACATGCGCCGAAAAACTGTGAGTGGTTGGATTTCACTTGGACGCAACCTGTGTCGAAAAAAGTGAAAGCGGTTGGATTTTTTTTATCGAGCCCTTGTGTATGAGACAGTTAAAGGGATCTACTGGCTAAAAACCACCGAAAATCATGATTCCTTGTGAAAAATAGTTATGACTATAACAGTCTTCCTTCACCATCCCATGATATGCCTGTGAGATATTATTACCGAAAACCACTTAGAAATCGGTCAGTTTTTACCTTACAGTATTTCAAACTCTCGCGGCCTGTCTGGGTACTGGGCAAGACGGGGTGCCGGAGTGGGGTGGGGGTGGGGGGTGATGACCTGACCTGGGGTTTAGGACCATGGCCTTCAAGTCTGCCAACTTTCAGTTCCTGCAGGTTCACATGACCCAACATCCCCAAGAAGACTGTCAGGCATCGGAGGAAGAAGGGCAGAGGCAACAAGGCACACTACAGTGCTGGGGCCCTCTGAGTACAGTTCCTGGCAACAATGAGTTCTCAAACTTCTCAATAGGCTCAGTAACTATTGGTCGTACCAGGATCATTCATATACCAACCTAATGCGCATAAAAAGTTCCATAATTATTGTCCAGCATTTTCTTCTACTCCCCCCCCGTTTGTGCACAGCGTGTCTTCAAAGTCGAAAGAACTTTGTTGGCCGTTTTCTCAAAATGTAAGTTAGCAAAATTTGACATCGATAAGCTCAGTAACTATTGGTTCTACGAGGATTGTTCATATAGCAATAGAAAGCACATAAAACATTCTGTAATCTATATTCAGCATTTTCTTCTACTCTCTCCCATTTGTGCACAGTGTGTCTTCAAATTAATAAGAAAAATCGAAAGAACTTCGCAGGCCATCTTCTCAAAATGTAAATTAACAAACTTTTGCAATCAATAGGGTCAGTAACTACTGGTGTGGGGATCGTTTACACATCAATCAAAAGCTTGTAGAAAATTCTATAATCTGTGATCAGGATTTTCTTCCATTCCCCCCATTTGTGGAAAGTGTGTCTTCAAATTCGAGAAAATGGGAAAAAATTTTCACCTAAATTCATAATTACATACAATATAAAAAATGTACGAACACAAAATCACGAAACGCCTTCTGTGAGTTGAATACAAACCAAAAAAAAATTTACTGGGGATTTTATAGGACAAGATTGATTTTTAGAAGTGGTATTAGTTTACCCTAATTTGTACCTAATTTGAAAACTAATCAACGGATTTTCAGTTATGAGGTACCAATCATTATCTCTCTATATGTGTGCCAAATCTCACTGAATTCTGATGAAATCCACTGACACGTTCTAAGGTACGTACCGGTAGATCCTCTTAAATGGTTACCATCCAGTGTTGTAAATGGTTTTCTGAGTTACAGGAAGCCCTAACGCATGTCACTCAGTGTACAGACAACACTGACTGGGAAAGGAGTAAAAAAAAAGTGATGGGAAGGATAGGAAAAATAGGAACATAGGATAGCAGACACAAAAAGAATGATAAAAGTGAAGGAACAAGTAGGTACCTGTACATCAAGTGGGTGGATGATGTAGAGCTGCCTTTTTTTTTTTTTTTTAAATAAAAAAAAAAAGAAAGGAAAAAAAAATGAATTAAAAAAAAAAAAATCCATACACCAGGTTACTGGTGTCCTCCATTTATGAAACATCTGTAACAGCTGGACTTCAACAGCTGTAGATTGAAGTTTGGAGGGAAACAACTCTGAGAAAGCAAGTTCCAGAGAGATGCAGTTTGGGGAATAAAAGAATTCTGATAGGTGGAAGTCCTGCAATATGGCAGTGTGACAATCCAGTCTTGAGTGCTGCCAGATGCCCGTGTAGCACGAGGGAAGGCATGGAGAGGCGGCACAATGGACGCAACCTCGTCTAAGCATTTGCCATAAAAATATCTATAAAATAATGCAAGGGAGGCAACATTCCTTCTTACTCGTAGGGGAGGTAAATTATTTGTAATAGCAGGGTTATTAATAATTCCAACAGCTTTCTTCTGAATTTTGTCTAGTTGTTTTAATGCAACCTCTCCACATTCATTCCACAATGGTGATCAATATTCAAGCTGAAAGCGCACATGACTTTTGTAAATTATAGCTATCTGCTCATTGGTGAAGAAGTTATGGACCCTGTATAATAATCCAAGTTTCTTTGAGGCGGTTTTAGCAATTGATCTGACATGAAAGGTCCAGCTGAGGGCACTGTTCAGTGAAACGCCGTGAATTTCAATTCTTTTGGAGACGGGAATATTAGTAGCACTGAAGGTAATACTGTATATGAATCAGGCAATATCTGTCTATTAGTAAATTGTATATACAGTATTTGGTTTTACTAGCATTAAATGAGACAAGGTTGTTTTGTCCCCATTCACTGATTATAGATAAGTCTTGATTTATGGAGATGGCTGTGCTGAGTTGAGAATTAGAGATATCAGACTTTGTAAATGGGTGTCTGAGTGTGAATGAACTGTGAAGTGTTGAGTCATCTGCATATGAATGTATGGGATTGTGGGTGACAGATAAGAAATTATTAATATGAACCAGGAACAGGGTTGGTGCCAGAATTGACCCCTGTGGCACGCTGGCATTTACTGAGTGGAAGTTGGAATGTACATCAACTACTTTTACTCTTATTTTTCTGTCGCTGAGATATGAGGCAAGCAGAGGAACAAAAGACGTTAGTCCATAGCAAGGGAGTTTGGACAGCAGGGAATGCTGCCATACTCTGTCAAAAGCCTTGGAAATATCAAGGGCTACTGCGTGAGTTTCTCCATATAGGTCGATTGATTGATGAATGTTATGAGTCAGGATATTATGTCAAGGGTGGATCTGTCGTGGCAAAAACCATACTGTTTATCGCTAATTAAGTTGTTGGATTCGAGGTGTTTAACTATGTGCTTATTGATTAAAATTTCGAATACTTTACCAAGAGAAGATGTGACAGCTATTGGTCTGTAATCAGAGGGGTCAGAGGAACTCCATTTCTTTGGAAATGGGTGGATATTGGCTTCTTTCTACTAATTAGGGAACAAAGAAGTACATACGCATAGTCTGAATAGTTTAGCAAGAAGAGGTGCAAGTTCTGGGGAACACTTTTTCAAAACAATTGGAGGAATTCCATCTGGGCCTGGAGCTCTGTTGGTAGGTAAATTGTCTAGGATGGATTTTATATATCTTGTCTGTATTTTAAGTGGGACAATTTTGGAAGAATCAAGTTCTAATACTGGGACGTTCTGGCTGACTTCCTCCAAGGTAGAATTTCTGGCAAATGTGCTGGCAAAGATATTTGCTTTCCTATGTGGGTCATTTGTAATGTTGCCATCTGAAGATTTTAGTGGGGGAATGGATGATGACTTGTTAAATTTATTATTGAAAGAATTAAGAGCTGACCAGAATATTCTTTTGTCATTAGGGTTATTAAGTAGTTTTGATGCTTGATTATGAAGAAAGTTTGATTTAGCGAGATTTATTACAGCTTTTGAATGGTTTCTAGCAATTTTAAATTGACAGAATGATTCAGATGTTTTTGATTTTAAGTAAGTGTTGTATGCTAATGACTTTTGGGCAGTTGCTCTTGCACAGCTGCTATCAAACCATTTTGGAGAGTTCGATTTTTTAGTGAACTGCTGACTTGGTATGAACAAATCCATACCAGCCAGTATAAAATCACCTTTATCATTCTGTGGGGTCTGCCCTCCTGTGTTCTTATTTCTACCACTGCATTCCAGACAAGTTCCACAACCTAGAGGCTCCTAAGTACACTCTTGCTCTGTGATTTCCTTGGTATGCCCACAGAGGTTCTCCCTTCCACATTCTGGGTTACAGCATTTCACCTACTTACTCTAACACATTCTCTCCACATGGCCAAACCATCTCAGCCTACTCACAACCAATCAGTAACAAACATTTCCTCTTCATTCTGCATAAGTAATTTTGTTCCCCAATGTGATAATACCCTCATTACCATTTTTATTTCAATACGGTAAAATCAGTGGACAACTAATTATTTTATTCCTATTGTTACATTCCATAATTCCATCATCAGTTTAATGCATACACAATACTGTAACATTCAGTGCAAAGAAGTATTGTTTCATGAAGGCTAAACATGTGCTTACCAGTGCTTATCTGTAAAGGGTAAGTAGTACTGTTTTGTACTTTGATAATTCAGCTGTGGGTTTTAGTGCAGTGACTGAACTAATTCAGCAGCTGCAAAGCAGTCCCTCACTATTCAAGGGGGTTTGAGAACAAAAACCAATGCAACATGTGAATTCCAACACGTTATTATAACCCTTTTAACATGCCCCTTACAGCTGTAATTTGACTGTGATTGTCTAAAAACCCTCTGTAATGCCCCCCAAACACCTTCAGATGTTAGGTTCTAATTGACTAAAGTGTACTTTTATACTATGCAGAACCTAGTTGTTAAATCATTCCAAAATGCACCATGAACTTTCCTAGTGTATCCGGAGATGTTTTAGCGCATGAATAAATGAAAGCAGAAGTAGTAAAATTGCAAACAGTGAGGGATGATTATATTTGTAAAACAAAGGTTGTGGGCCTAGATGATAACAAAGAAAGCTCACCCATGCACCATGCTGTATAAGATATGATGTGATGTGGAGGTCACCAGTGAGGCAGGCCATGTGAAGTGGAGTAACACGGTCATAATGCTGAGTGTTGACATCATATCCACTGCTCACTAGTTGCTCCACCTCATCAAAGTCACGTGATGCTACTGCGTTGTGTAGTGGGAACAGCTCATCCCCTGAAATGTGACAAGAGGTATCATAGTACTATACACTGTATATCAGTTTTCTTGATTACCATCTCATGGAGACCACTATCACAGGCTCAATTTATATACAATACAGGTATCTACAGCAACTGCCATATTTGCATAGTTAGCAGAGAACAAACTCTGACAGGACCTAAAACAATATCCTCTGTGTCTGTACAACATAATAAGGTGCTGCATACTTTACCAAGCAATTTCAAGTGGTTTACGTAGAAAACATACTGTAAAACTGCACTGAAATGCACAGTAGAGCCTCATTACAAGTGCATGACTGGCCTCTAGCAAGCCTGAAATTTCTGAAATGCAGAAGCCCCTTCCCATGAATTCAAAACGTTATCTAATATTTAGGGTAGGCCAAATTCAGAAACACACTTCCCTTGTCCTATATGTCTTTTAAGTTTTATACTGGTGTTTCAAAGTAAAATATGATTACTTATTGGCAAATAAGTTTTGAATAAGTATTGTTCTTACAATAAACAGTACAGAACTGTTCTCTTGTACATGAGGATTGTATCACTGTATCAGCACTTTTGTCAGTCTCCTCACAAATCAAGTTGACCTAATGTTATATTTCTGACTGGAGCATGCTCCACTATTTCTTGTTTTCTTATCTGTGGACTCATTATACAGTATCCAAATTAAACCCTTCCAAAATGCATTTTTCCCCTTCCTAAGGATTCAACACCCTACATCCGTAACTATCTATTCTATCTATCGCCAGATGCCTTAACCCTGTTAGGGGTGGCCATAAACAAATCACCTCCATGTTGCCCTGTCCCCCACCATTTCACTGCCCTGCTCCCAGCTCACACCCACCTCTCTCATATACCTCTCCACTCCATCACTCCATCTCCTCCTTGGCCTCCCCCTCTCTCTTCCCCCCCATCTGCCTCACTTACATACACTCTCCTCATCAGTCTCTCACTCTCCATCCTCTCCACATGGCCAAACCACCTCAATGTGTTTCTCCTAATGCTTTCTATCACATCCACAGCCACACCACAACGCTGCTTCGCTTCCTCATCTGTCAGTCCGTCTCTCCATGTACCTCCATATGCTCCACTCAAATAACTCATTTCCACTGCCCTCACCCTTGACTTGTGTCCCTCCAACAAGGTCCAAGCTTCACTTCCATATGTTAGAGTTGGTATCACAATACTGTACTGTCATGCAATAACTTTTTCACTTCCATGCTCACTTCTCTGCTTCTTATCACTGCTTTCAAAGAACCAGCAATCTTTCTTCCTTGTTGTACCCTTTCAAGCACTTCACCCTCTAAACTTCCATCCTTACTCATCACACTACCCATGTACTTAAACACACTCACATTTTCCATTTCCTCATCGTCCTACCTCACTGTACATTCATGACTTCATTTCTCTTGAAGACCAGAACTTTACTCTTCCCTACATCCACCTTTGGATTCTGTTTCTTACACACTCTCCCAAATTCATTCACCATGCCTTGCAGCTCCCCTTCATCTTCATTTAACAACACAGTATCATCTGCAAACAACAGTACAGGGAGTTTCCACACACTTCATCTTCATTTAACAACACAGTATCATCTGCAAACAACAGTACAGGGAGTTTCCACACACTGCCCTCTCTTATTAGGGCCACTACAACATCCACTTCCCTACCTTGTATCTCTTTTATAACCCCATCCATATATGGACTGAACAACCATGGAGACATGACACATCCCTGTTTCAATCCAACATTCAAATAGAAAAATTCACTCAGTTCACATTCCACACGCACTACAGACTTAGTACCCTCATACATACTCTTCACGGCATTCTACAACTTCCCATTTACTCCGTATATTCTTAATACTTTCCACAATCCTTGTCTGTTTGCACGTTCCTTATTGGTTATAATGTTTTGTCTCTGCTGGTTTTGTCATCAGATCAGTTGTTGCTATTTGTTGTTATGAGTTATTTCAGAGGAGCATGTGGAGTCACATGGAGACAGATTGACAAATGGGGAAGTGAAGGAGCACTGTGGTGTGGATGTAGATGTGACAGGAAGTGTTAGGAGATACACACTGAGGTGGAGAGTGAGGGACTGACGAGGAGAGTGTATGTGAGAGAG
>JAGKTI010023244.1:0-14896 GCA_018397915.1 Birgus latro
GAGGGGGATGGTTAGGTAGTTAGTGAAACTGGAGCTCCAGCTCTCCCCTCGGGAGTACTACCCTGTTCGGCCCGTGCTACAGCCTCCTCCTAACTGCTACAGATCAAACATTACTGTGGTGCCAGATACTGTATTTGTGTTTATCCGTGTATTTTGACTTTAGATTCAGAATGAAATCTGGATGGTTTTGACTTCCAAAATGCTTCTCTCAGACAGCACTTGATATCGCCACTCTAAAGCTTGTTATCTGATGCAGCTATACAAGGCGTAATGCAGCATTATCTAGCTATACAAAGTGTAATGCAGCATTATCTACCAAATATTAATGACTTTATATCGTGCCCTGAATGAAAGAAATCAGACAAATAATGTGACCACCACTTTGCATTTCATTCTCCATCCTCTACATCCCCTCCCTCACCCCACCCTCACACCATTGCCTGTCCCCCAAATCACCTTCCCTTCTCACTCTGACCCCTCCCTCTCAGCCCCTCCTACTCCAGTGTGACTTGCCAAGCATTAAGGAGTCAACCTGAGGCACAGGGTACGAGAGGATAGGTGATTATTTATGACCACAACTGTACATATGTAAGTACACCTAGATTAAGGTAAGTTCATGTGTATTGTATTGTTAAATACAGAAATCCCTCTACTATCCGACGTAATACAGCCAAAGGCATGACCGGACAGTGGTCTTGTCCGGATAGTGGCCCTGAAGCTCCAGCACGGGTCATTCATGACCCTAAACTAACCTAACCTAAATCAGAAAACCACCTACCTACCCCCCTAATGGACATGCACAGCACTTATTTAAGTCCCCTTTCACATAAATAATGCACACAAAGCATGAATCAACTGAATTTTAACCAAAAAATGATGATTTAGAGGTGAGTAAGGCATAGGTGCTCACAACTTGCCAGCAGGTGTAAGTATGCATCAGGCATGGAAATCACTATGAAAATCACCCTTTCTCACACCATATGCATTAAATAATGGATACAAAGCATGAATTCATTGAATTTTAACCCCAAAATGATGATTTTGAGGTAAGTAAGGCATAGTTGTTCATGAGCTGGCAGCTTAGTGTAAATAAGTATCGGACGTGGCAATCACTATGAAAATCATCATTTCTCACAACTTATGCACTAAAATATGGGATAAAAAGCATCAAATAAATAAACTGTTACCAGAAAAAGTTAGGTATGGCAAAGGTGTTCACTGTTCACCAACAGCACCGGTCATTCTTGACCCTAACCTAACCTAAATCAGAAAACCACCTACCTACCTCCTTACCGGACATGTACAGCACTTATTTAAGACCCCATTCACATAAATAATTGGCACAAAGCATGAATTAATCGAATTTTAATCCAAAAATGATGAATTTGAGGTGAGTAAGGCAGGGGTGTTCACAAGTTGGCAGGTTAGTGTAAGTATCGGACGTGGCAATCACTATGAAATGCATCATTTCTCATATCTTATGCACTAAAATATGGGATACAAAGCATCAAATAAATAAACTGTTACCAGAAAAAGAGTTAGGTATGACAAAGGTGTTCACTGTTCGCCAACAGCACCGGTCATTCTTGACCCTAACCTAACCTAACCTAAATCAGAAAACCACCTACCTAACTCCCTACTGGACAAGCATAGCACTTATCTAAGACCCCATTCACATAAATAATTGGCACAGAGCATGAATTAACCGAATTTTAACCCCAAAATGATGATTTTGAGGTGAGTAAGGCAGGGGTGTTCGCCAGCTGACTACATAATGAACGTAAGGATGAGACATGATTATTACTGAGAAAATCACCTTTTCACAGCCCATGCACTCAAATATGGGACACAAGGCATGAAGTAAATAAAATATAACCAGAAAAATTATGATTTAGAGGTGTGTAGGGCAAAAATCTTCACCAGTTGACTAGATAGTGAACGTATGTAAGAGACATGGTAATCACGGAGAAAATCACCTCTTTCACAGCCTGTGCACTCAAATATGGGACACAAAGCATGAAGTAAATAAAATGTACCCAGAGAATGAGGATTTAGAAGTGATTATGGAAAATATTTAGCAGCTGACAATGTTTACTTACATGTCCATGATTGTTGTTTACTCCTTGTTTACCCCCACCTCTAAGGTTTTTACAGTGGTCATAATTGCTCTTGAAGCATGTCCAGTAATCCAATGTTTAACTACACTTAATCCTTAGCACTGTGACTTTTGATTATTTAAACAAGAACGAAAATACCGCAAACGATCGGACAGCTGTCCACTGCTCACGGGAGTCGAGACAGAACTAGTAGGAGGGGGATTGGGCGGGAAGGGAGCTAGTCTCCGCGTGCAGGAAATTCAAACTGAAACGGTCAAGATTTTTTTTTTTTTTTTTGTGGTGGTGGTGGGGCATCAGCCCACGATGTCCGAATAGTGATGTAACAGGATAGTGGTCGTCCGGATAGTAGAGAGATTACTGTACAATAAATAAAAGTTGCTTATTAAATATTTAGTGCTCAGTATTGACCAATAATACTTGCCAGAAACTGTTATTGCATTGGGGTGACCGACCATGACTGCCAGAAACTTTCTGGTCATTCGGCAGCTTCTGCTCTTTCGGCAAGTGCTTGGTCCCGAAGATGCCAAATGAGAGGACTTTTATAGTACATTTTCTTTCAACTAAGTTTTTCATTACAACAAATGATCATAAATCAAGGCTAAAAAAAAGTATAGGGCATGAAATGATTTTTTTACACTAAAAAAAGCTCACCATCCACACACACACACATACACAAGCACATCACTCGCTGCCTGCCTCTAACCTCATCACCACCATTCACAAGTAACTTTATCTTCTGAAGATTTTCTCTCTCTATCTATCTATTGCCAGACGCCTCAATCCCGAACGGGGTGGCCACAAACAAATCGCCTCCATGTCACTCTGTCCCCTGCCATTTCACTACCACGTTCCCAACTCACACCCCCCTCTCTCATATACCTCTCCACTCCATCCCTCCATCTCATCCTCGGCCTTCCCCTCCCTCTCGCTCCCTCCACCTCACTCGCATACACTCTCCTCGTCAATCTTTCACTCTCCATCCTCTCCACATGCCCAAACCACCTTAACGTGTTTCTCCTAACGCTTCCCATCACGTCCTCAACCACACCACAACGCTCCTTCACTTCCTCATTTGTTAGTCTGTCTCTCCATGTGACTCCACATGCTCCTCTCAAATAACTCATTTCCACTGCTCTCACTCTTGACTTCTGTCCTTCCAACAGGGTCCAAGCTTCACTTCCATATGTCAGAGTTGGTATCACAATACTGTCATGTAACAACTTTTTCACTTCCATGCTCACCTCCCTGTTTCTTATCACTGCTTTCAACGAACCAGCAACCTTCCTTCCCTGCTGTACCCTTTCGAGCACTTCACCCTCCAGACTACCATCCTTACTCATCACACTGCCCAAGTACTTAAATTCACTCACATTCTCCATTTCCTTCCCATCCAATCTCACTGTACACTCACTGGCTTCACTTCTCTCGAAGACCATCACTTTACTCTTCCCCACATTCACCTTTAGATTCCGTTTCTTACACACTCTCCCAAACTCATCTACCAAGCCTTGCAGCTCCCCTTCGTCTTCACTCAACAACACAGTATCATCTGCAAACAACAGTACAGGTAGTTTCCAAACACTGCCCTCTCTCACTAGGGCCGCTCCAACATCCACTGCCCGACCTTGTATCTCTTTTATAACCCCATCCATATACAGATTGAACAACCATGGAGACATGACACATCCTTGTTTCAATCCAACCTTCAAATGGAAAGATTCACTCAGTTTGCCATCCACACGCACTGCAGCCTTAGCACCCTCATACATACTCTTCACTGCCTTCAACAACTTCCCATCCACTCCATATATTCTTAATACCTTCCACAAACCTTGTCTATCCACCCTGTCATATGCTTTCTCCAGATCCATGAAGGCTGCATACAACTTCTTGCCCTTCTCTAGAAACTTTTCCACTAAGGATCTAAGAATGAATATCTGGTCTACACAACCTCTTCCCTTCCTAAAACCTCCTTGTTCTTCTCCAACTAATTCCTCAGTAATTTCCCTAACTCTGTCAATAAGTATCCTACCATATATTTTTCCTATTACACTGAGAAGGCAAATGCCCCTATGATTACCACACACTGCTTTTTCCCCTTTTCCTTTGTACAGAGGAATAATTATACCTGACTTCCAATCCTCCGGGACTCTACCCTCCTCCCAAGCCAATCTGCACACCTTCCACATCCATTCTATTACTATCTCTCACCCATGCTTCAGCGTTTCACCACACACTCCATCAATTCCTGGGGCTTTCCCCATTTTAACTTTCTTCATTGCTTCCACCACTTCCATCCTGGTGATTTCTTCCTCTCTTCTCACAAACTTCCTTCTCCCTGCCATTTCCCAGCCACTTATACTTGCATTACTTTCATTCTCTATGTTCGACAGTTCATTAAAGTGTTCTTTCCATCTGTTTACTTTTTCTCCCTTCTCCACTAGTATTCTACCATTTTTATCTTTCACACTCCCACTGACTTCGTTGGCACCCTGTCTAGCTAGCTCTCTTTACCTCCTTCCAGAACATTTTCTTACATTCCCTCCACTTTGCACTCAAATTCCTTCCAAACTCCTCATCCACTCTCTTCTTACTCTCTCTTACTAATCTTTTCACCTCTCTCCTCCTCACTACATATAACTCTCTCATCCGTCTCTCATCTTCTTCGTCGCCCCTGTTCCTCATCCACTCATTATATGACAAAATTATGAGAATGGTCTGTTTACACTCAAACACCTGGACACACACACACACACCATACATAAGGGTGCCCACTTTCTACCCCTATATACCCAGGGAAAAGGGGAGGGGGGGACGAAACGAGCTCCACCTGCCACTACCCCAGCTCCCGACCCTCCCCCATATCCCTACTCAACTCCCCACTCCACCCATCATTCTTAACTGGCAGTTACATCTCAAGCTGATTTCATGCTTAACACTCTTGGTCCCACTACTAATACAAACACAGAAGACTAGGATATGTTAAAAGTATATTATATAACTATCAACACACTGCAGCAAGAAATTAATGCATTGTGACACTGACAGTAAAACAAAAACATTAACAACGGCCACCTCAGGCCTCATGTTTTTGGGTGCACTGCTTTGCAAACACACACACACCAGCGAAGAGGGCAGAGAGAGGATGCAGGTCATTATGTTCCGCACTGGCCACACCTAACAGGATCTTTATATGAGTCGAGCTCTGTACTAGGCTAATTTAAGTGATGTTCTAATATAGTAGAGGAAGTATAAGCAAAAAAATGTATTGTCCAAATAACAGAATACATTCATGTCAGTGCATGCAGAGGAATCTGCTGATACAATGTAAACATCAGCTGGGTGTCACCATTATCATCAGGTGGGTTGCAAGATGAGTACTATCTTTAGTAAAGTGAATATGGAAGGAGTTAAGAGATGGGATAGAGGTAGAAAACAGGATGATGACTGCTACCCAGAACTGGCTGAAATGTAAACATTTTAGTAGAGAAAGTGAATAAACTGGAGAAACTTTTCAAAGGGAAATAGATGAAATTCAGAAGTTATGCATGGAGAAGGAAGAAAATGAATAATTAATAAAGGAATTAAATAAAAAAGATAAACGATGAACTGTCAGTTGAATCAGTTTCACTTAGCAAGAAGGCTAGTGAAATGGCAAGCCTAGTTGTCAACCATGAGAGTATTATGGAGGAGTTCAGAAATGACAGAGAAAAATTTGGCAAGCAAGCAGTCTTAAAGACCAAAGCAATGACACTGAAGTGACAATAGCCCGGATGAATGAAATTATAAGAAAATGAAAAGATGAAATACCAACTACATATGCTCATGGTGGTGGTGATGGTGGTGGTGGTGGAGGGGGGGGGGGGGACTTGTCAAAGAATCAGCAGATATCAACAAATCTCTAGTAATCGTTTCGTTTTCATTTTTGAAGGCACCAACATGCTTGCATGCGTCGGCCTTGGTCACCTAATGGTGGCTCTCCATGCAGCTCGATCTTTGGCAGCCTCCCTGTTCAGTCCCTTAACCCTTAAGTCACACTTAATGACCTCGTCCCATGTCTTTCTCGGTCTACCCATCCCCCAGTATTAACACTTCTCACCCTCTGTACCCAATTATCATCCCCCAGCCTCTCCACATGTCCAAACCACCTCAGCCTACCTCTCCTCATCACAACACCAATACACTCCAGTCCCATCCTACCCCTCAACTCTTCCATTGTAAACCCAGGCCCCCCAGGCCTTGCACGCAGGGACGCACTGCACATCCACCTAATGAGTGTCATTTCTGTACGTTTAAACCTGCGAATATCCTCTTCCTTTACTGCCCAGGCCTCACTACCATACAGCATCACACTCCTAACACATGCTGCATACAAAGACCCCTTAGCACATAAGGAGAGTCCTCTCAATGTCAGGAGAGGCAACAGCTCCCTAAACTTCTTCCAACCACTTCTCACCCTAGCAACCGAGCTAACTCCAGCCCCACCTCCGGCACATAACATGTCTCCCAAATAACAAAACTCCTCCACACACTCAAGAGACTCACCTGCAAGTTCAACCCTCTCATGCCTAACAATCTCCACTTGCCCTCCCCGACACGCCAGTCACATAAAATCAGCATTATCTCACAGTCTACCTCTAATACCACTACACATCTTGTGCACCCATTTATCACAAACACTACACAAGATGGAATTACTTCCCACACCCTTGTGGCAAACTGCACATGGACACTCTCCCTCTTCTCTGATTGTACCACCACCAACCCTAGAAATCATCATTTTTGTTTCATCTGCATTTACCCTTAAGCCCTTGTATCCCATACCATCTCTCCACTTCTTAAATCTTTCCTCCACCGCCTTTACATTCTCAGCAATCAACACCAAATCATCAGCATACAACATCTCCCATGGGAGTCCATCTCTGAAGTCACGTGAGAGGGCTTCAAGCACCATGATAAACAACAAGAGACTCAAAACTGACCCCTGATGCACACCAACATTCACAGAAAACTCATCACTCAAAACTCCATTCAATCTTACCTGGGTGAGAGCACCCATGTACACCCTAACCAGCCACCCTTCCAACCCTAGCTTTCTCATTGCCCACTTCACCACCTCTCTAGGGATTCTGTCAAAGGCCTTTTCCAAATCAACAAAAACAAAATACAATTCCCTTTTCTTTCCAATATATTTTTCCTGAAGCTGTCGAACAATGAATATGGCATCAGTGGTCCCCTGCCTGGCATAAACCCAAACTGCATCTCATCGATATTCACTAGTATAAATGAAGAATAAATAGAAAAAAGAATCTCAAGAGACAAAAAGGAGGTGGTAAATATGATGAATATATTGAAGGATGTATCAGAGGTAATCTGTGATAAAGATATACAGGAACACAAAGGGCTAGGGAAATATGAGAGATGTAAGTCAAGGCCCCTGAAAGTAATCTTCAAAAGTGTGAACACTGTAGAAGAAATATTAAAAACTGCAAATAAACTCACCGAGAAATAGGAATTGACAGAAGTCAAGAGTGAGACCAGTGGAAATGAGTTATTTGAGAGGAGCATGTGGAATCACATGGAGAGACAGACTAACAAATGAGGAAGTGAAGGAGCATTGTGGTGTGGTTGAGGACGTGATGGGAAGCGTTAGGAGAAACACGTTAAGGTGGTTTGGGCATGTGGAGAGGATGGAGAGTGAAAGACTGACGAGGAGAGTGTATGTGAGTGAGGTGGAGGGGGCAAGAGGGAGAGGGAGGCCGAGGATGAGATGGAGGGATGGAGTGGAGAGGTATATGAGAGAGGGGGGTGTGAGTTGGGAGCATGGTAGTGAAATGGCAGGGGACAGAGTGACATGGGGGCGATTTGTTTGTGGCCACCCCGTTCGGGATCAAGGCGTCTGGCAATAGATAGATGGATAAAAAGATGCCTAATTCAGGAGGAATGGGGATCACTAAAGGAAAAGAGGGAAGAAGAAAAACAAAAAAATAAGGAAAGATCAGAGGAAGAGGGAAGCAACTTTGTTTTACAAATCAGTGGAATTAAAAGTCAAAAAATGGTACATAAACAATAAGGACTAAGAAAAAGGAAGGTAGTAAACTCAAGTGTCAAATATGTAAATAACATGATTAAGCTGATGTACTCAAATGTCGACAGAATGGTATCCAAATTATTAGAGATAAATGGCAGATTACTAGTGGAGAACGGTGAAAAGTGAGCAGATGGAGAGAACACTTTAAGGAATTGCTGAACATAAAGAATGAAGATAATGTGAGTATAAGTGGCTGGGGAATTGCTGGGAGGAGGAGGGATGTGAGGAGAGAAAGAAACCAGCAGGATGGAAGTTATGGAAGCAATGAAGAAAGTCAAAAAGGGGAAAGCCCCAGGAATTGATGGAGTGTGTGATGATATGCTGAAGCATGGGGGAAAGATAGCAGCAGAATGGTACTGTCCCAGAGGACTGGAAGTCAGGTATATTTATTCCCCTGTGGGGGTGCTCACCATCCACTCACTCAATGTTGTGCTCCTTTGGGTGTCTGCCATTTCCTCTCTTCCTTCCTTCCTCTTCTGTCTTTCTTTCCTTCATTCTTTCCTCTTCCTTTTGCCTACGGGTGACTTTACACTCCCTCTTCTGTCTTTCTTTCCTTCGCTCTTCCCTCATCCTTCTGCCTATGGTTGACTACACCAGTGGTTCTTAAACTTTCTTGTGCAGCAGACCCCTTTTATTAATACAATTCATGTGGCGGACCCTTAATTATGAGTAGATTTCCCTCCTACCCTACCTCTTAAGGTCATTATGGCATGCGGCGGGCCCACAGCCAGGCAGCAGCCAGTACAAAGTCGTCAAATCACAAATATCACTGCATTCTACAAAGTCATTAAATTGTTTCAAGATACTATTAATTATGTTTTATCTGATACTCAAATTACCCTCTGGACCACACTTTAAGAAACACTGCTCGACACTGAGTGACAAGTCAAATGGTTACCTGTACACCAGGAAACTGGTAGGTAACCATATAATCAAATGATGGCAACTGGTGGCTTAGTGGGTAATTTTAAGACACTCCAATTGGATTGAGCCTGTGCAGGTTTATATCCAAGGGGTGGTTGGGGTTTACTGCTCACATAATACCACTCAGGGATGAGTGAGGCTGGTCACTCTCATCTTAAATGTCAGGACCAATTTGTCTGGCCCCAGGCTCCTATGCTCCTCATGGGGTGGCATAGGACTGGATGATGGATGGATGGATGGATGGACAAAAGAAATGGAGAAAAAGAAGTGTGTGGTAATCACAGGGGCATTTGTCTTCTTGGTGTAAGTGGAAAAGTATATGGTAGGATACTTATTGACAGAGTTAGGGAAATTACTGAGGAATTAGGCGGGGATGAACAGGGAGGGTTTTGGAAGGGAAGAGGTTTTGTAGATCAGATATTCATTCTTAGATCATTAGTGGAAAAGTTTCTAGAGAAGGGAAAGAAGTTGTATGCGGCCTTCATGGATTTGGAGAAAGCATATGACAGGGTGGATAGACAAGGATGTGCAGAAAGTATTAAGAACTGATGGAGCAGATGGAAAGTTGTTGAATGCCATGAAGAGTATGTAAGAGGGTACTAAGGTGGCAGTGCGAGTGAATAGTGAACTGAGTAAATTTTTCTATTCGAAGGTTGGATTGAAACAGGGATGTATCATGTCTCCATGGTTGTTCAATCTGTATATGGATGGGGTTATACAAGATACAATGTAAGGCAAAGGATGTTGGAGCGGCCCTAATGAGCGAGGGCAGTGTTTGGAAACTCCCTATACTGTTGTTTGCAGGTGATACTGTGTTGCTAAGTGAAGACGTTGGGGAGCTGCAAGGCTTGTTGAATGAGTTTGGGAGAGTGTGTAAGAAACTGAATCTAAAGGTGAATGTAGGGAAGAGTAAAGTTATGGTCTTCGAGAGAAATGAAGTCACTGAATGTACAGTAAAGTTGGATGAGGAGCAAATGGAAAATGTGCATGCATTTAGGTACCTAGGTAATGAGTACAGATGGAAGTTTAGAGGGTGAAGTGCCTAAAAGGGTACAACAAGGAAGAAAGGTTACTGGTTCCTTGAAAGCAGTGATAAGAAACAGGGAAGTGAGCATGAAAGTGAAAAAGTTACTGCATGACAGTACTGTGATACCAACTCTTATGTATGGAACTGAAGCTTAGACCTTATTGGAGGGACAGAAGTCAAGAGTGTGAGCAGTTGAAACGAGTTTGAGAGGAGCATGTGGAGTCACATGGAGAGATATGAAGAAGTGAAAGAGCATTGTGGTGTGGATGTAGATGTGACAGGAAGCATTAGGAGAAACACACTGAGGTGGTTTGGCCATGTGGAGGGGATGGAGAGTGAGAGACTGACGAGGAGGATGTATGTGAGTGAGGCGGAAGGGGGAAGAGTAAGGGGGAGGCTGAGGATGAGATGGAGGGGAGGGGTATATGAGAGAAGGGGGTATGAGGTGGGAGCGGGGCAGTGAAATGGTGGGGAACAAGGCAACATGGAGGCAATTTGTTTGTGGGCAACTCTTACAAGATCAAGGCTTCTGGCAATAAAGATAGGAAGACCAAAGAAATGGAACCTCATATTATTTGCCCAAGTGAAACAAAATTAGTCCCATGGATATCAAACGACACCCTAAGCTTTGAGGATTACAATATATGAAGAAGAGATAGAAATTTGAAAAAAGAAGGAGTTCTGGAATTAACAAAGAAAAATCTACATGTCAAAGAGATACAACTAGACATACTGTCACAAGTAGAACCGACTGCATCAGATACTGACACATCTGAAGGGAAAATAATTGTGGCAGATTTATACATGTCACCCAAAACAAACACCTGGGAAAGAAGTGAAAACAAAGACTTGACAGAAAGTACAATTCAGAGTTTACGAGCCCTACTACATAGCGTGGAAAAGAAATCTGAAACAATTACATTAACTGGAGATTTCAACATAAATATAAATTGGAATACCATAGATGTAAGAAGCTATGAAGCTGTTTGGATCAAAAGCTCCTAGATCTTGTACAGAAGCTTTTCTTAACACAACATGTAAAGGAAAACGGAAAAAGAGGGCTTGATGATCCATCATTACTAGATCTTATATTTACCACGCAAGATAATGATATCGACAACATAATGTATCACCCTCCATTCAGCAAAGGTGACCATGTAGTACTAAATTTCTACTTCAGGACTGCATATGATGTACAATAAAAGTCCATTAATCTGAACACTGATAATCCAAAAATCCCAATAATCCAAATTTTTGAAGAAGGCTGACAAAAACTCCAAAGATAAAAAAAAAAAAAAATCAAAATTCAAAATTCAAACTGGGCGCCAAATACACCAAAGTGCCGAGCGGTGTGGTCATCAATCAGGTAATGCATGGACTGGCAACTCCTCGTAAACAACCAACCACTGTTGGATCTGTACCGTAGGTTTAAGGAATTTTCCACGGTAATACAAAGTTTTTGTGCTTTTACAGTGCATATTATTATTAATCCTGGACTTAAATTGGATTTACCTGCCTACAACTGTTGTTTTCAACCCATAACATCTCTTAATTTACCAATTACAGTTCATGTCTTCAGTAATACTTTAAGTAAAAAATTTGTGTAATATAAATGAATGAAAAGTTTAACCCGATAGCTGCTACGTACATCATATGAAGAATAGCGTGCGACTGCTATGTACATCATATTATCAAGCTGCTGCTGCTGCTGCTTTTTTTTTTTTTTTTTTTTTTTAAGGCGCGTTACATTTTTTCACCCAAATGTCCATCAAGCTTTTTTTTTTTTGCTTTAAAGGCACATTACATTTTTTTCACCCAAATGTCCATAGAGCACCATGGCCAAACTCAGGTAAATATTGAACTCATAATTGGTTTTCCTATTCTTTTCCATGCACTCTTTCATTTATAAAAGCAAAAATTATTTTTGTGAAAAAAAAAAAAAAATCCCATTTTTTTGTGCATGGGGAGATTGACCACGAAACCTAATGCAGCAGTTAACGGGTTAAACAAGAAATTAAGTGTCTTAGGGGTCCCACCCCAAAATCTGAAAAATCTGATTATCCAAATGATTCTCGGTCCACTACCATTCGGATTAATGGACTTTTACTGTAGTTAGCAGTAATGAAAGTTACAAAAAGAGCCTAAATTACAAAAAGGGCAACTACTGTGACCAAAAGAAGTACTTCATTGAATGAGATTGGAAAAAGGTGCTTAGAGGACAAGATATAAATTCTGTAAATTATATGAAACAGTTCAAAATTATATCCCTCAGCACAAAGACACAGAAATAAGGATAAAGAAGTGGTTTCTTGCAGAATGTAAAAAATAAAGAGAAAAGAGACTTGCTGTGGAATACAGAAGACACAATAGTGAGAGGGCATATAACAACTATAAACCAGCAAGAAATTACTATACAAGGATAGGAAGAGAAGCTGAAAGGCAGTTTAAGAAAAATATTTTAAATAAAAGTAATCATCAACTGAAGCTTTTTTACAGCTATGTCTGAAGCAAAACCAAAGTTAAGGATAAAATACAGTCCATCATGGATGATGGGATAACCTATATCCAAAGAAAAAGATACAGTAAGACCTCACTATAACGGACTAATTGGGGCTCAGGCCAGTCTGAAATATGCGATTTTCCGATAAAAGCAACATCCGGACTTACCCCTGCTAATCCGGACTTTTTCCGATATATCAGACATTAGTCCGGATTGCATCAGTGGTTTTCACCACCACTGCAGTATTGTACTGTGTTATACCTTCACTACAATAATCAAATGGTATAATAATACTGTACTGTGCACTGCAAAACATGTCTTTTACTTGTCTTATTGTGGTGAACATTGCTGAAGTTGTCAGGCAGTCCGGACTGCTTTCTGGCTATATCAACTTTTTCCGATATATAGGAGTTTAGTCCGGTAGCTCCTCGAGTCCGATAAAAGCGAATTCCGGTCCACTGAAGTCCGTTATATTGTGGTTTTACTGTATTTGCAAAGTTCTTAACAAAAATTTCCAATCAATTTTTACAAACGAAAGTAATTTTGAGAGAGATGACAAGGAACATGCATGCCCACACATATTACCAGATATACATTTACCGGAACAAGAGGTACAGGAAAAGTTGGGTAAGTTAGGAAGAGGTGAGTATATTAAACAAAGGAAAAGCAAATGGCCCTGATGTAATTTCAGGTTGGGTGCTGCATGAATGTGAAGAAGAGTTAAGCAGACCAATATATTTAATATCCAAGGAATCCTTAAGTCAAGGTAAACTACCAGATATTTGGAAGAAAGCAAACATTGTTCCCTTATTCAATAAAGGAAATAGACAGAACCCACCCAAGTACAGACCAGTATCCCTGATCAGTGTTGTAAGCAAGGAACTAGAAAGCTAGTAAGTAAAACATGGGTAAACCACCTGGAAAAATACAGTATGATAACAGAAAGACAGTTCGATTTTAGAAAAGGAAAATCTGTTACAAATCTGTTAAGCTATTATGACAGAGTTGCAGAAACACTACAGAAAAAAGAGGGATGGATGGACAGTATCTATTTAGATTGTAAGAAAGCATTTGACAGAGTACTGCACCAAAGACTGACAGAAACTGTACCATCATGGAGGAATCCAATGTAATCTGTTGGATGCAGGATTTTCTCAGAAAAAGGGAAATGAGAACAGTACTAAGGAGTTATTCCTCATCATGGAGGGAAGTGACTAGCAGAGTTCCACAGGGCTCAGTGCCGGTATCAATTATATTTTTTGTATACATGTATATAAATGATATAGACGGGAACACTGGAAATGGAAGCTATCTAAATATGCTTGCTGATGATGCAAAAATACAGAGGAGCATTACAAACACAGATTCTTGCAGAGAGCTAAAAGATGAATTAAATATGCTCCATGAATGGAACAATATATGGCAAATGGAATTCAATGTAGGCAAATGCCATGTAATTAAGTTTGGTATAAGTGGAAAAAGACCAGACTCAGATTATAAGCTAGGAAGTTCAACACTACACATATCAGAAAAAGAGAAGGACCTAGGAGTGATTATCAATAACAGACTATCTCCGGCTGACCACATAAATGAGAATGTATGAAACATGCACACACTGCTTCCTAATATAAAAACAGCGTTCACATATAGATATGAACACATGCTGAGAAAGATAATAACATCATTCATCAGACCAACCCTGGAATATGCATTGGTGGTCTGGAATTCTCTCAAAAAACACACAAATAAGACTAAAAAAGTACAAAGGGCTACTACAAGATGGGTACCAAGCTTAAAGGATGTAAGCTACGAAGAATGACTAGAAAAACTGAACCTACCTATCATTACAAGTGAGAAGGAAAAGAGGAGACATGATTATGCTATATAAATGCATCACAGGGAAAGAGAAAATACACATCAATGAGTATAGTCTATGGGGATGCATCAGCAAGAAGACATTGCAAAAACTGCATGAAAAGTGAGGTGACAAAGATATAAAGAAATTCAGTTTCCCAAATAGATCAACTGATCAGTGGAATGCACTACCAAATGAAACTGTGTGCCAAAACTATTCATAAGTTTAAGGATATGTGTGATAAAAATTGTTTAATGCATGGGACAGTATGAGCTTGACTCATTCCTGTAAAGATACAAATGGGTAAGAACAATTAGGTACATTATGGTGAGAAAACACACACACACACACACACACACACACACACACACACACACACACA
>JAGKTI010023245.1:0-14895 GCA_018397915.1 Birgus latro
GAACTTTCTTTACCCCTGCACAGTTGTTGACCTTGTACACGGGTTTTATTCGCCCGTGTATGAAGTACAACTCTCATGTGTGGGGAGGCACCCTATATGCAGCTCTTCTCCATAGGGTGGAGTCAAAGGCTTTTCATCTCATAAACTCTCCTCCTCTTACTGATTCCCTTCAACCTTTGTCTCTTCGCCGCACTGTTGCATCTTTATCTCTCTTCTATCGCTACTTCAATGGTCACTGTTCCTCTGAACTGTCTGCTTGCATCCCTCCACCTCTACGACGGGCACGTAGTACCCGTTACTCCCAGTCCTTCATTTATGCAACTGGTCAACTCTGGAACTGTCTTCCTCTGTCTGTATATCCTACTTCCTATGATCTCCTGTCCTTCAAACGCAGTGTGTCCAGGCATCTCGAAATGAACGGATCTTGAATTTGGCCCTCTTTTGTATTGTTTTTGCTTTTTCTTGGAAGGAACAGTATGCAGGCCTGTGGCCTTTGGTTCCTTCTTCCTTGCATTAAAAAAACAAAAAAAAAACGAGTGCACTCACTCGCCTGATTCTTGGCATGACCTGGATTGATCTTCATTAAATGGACTTAAGGCTGAGGTGAACTAAAAGGGACTAAATTGCCTGACATCGCTCTCAGCTGGCATACATAGGTCTGTGTATGTGGCTAAAATGAACCAGAAGACTAACAAGAATGAATCTAAATTGATGTGAATGGATGTAACTGAATCTGAAGGGCCAGAATGGCCAATAAATTTTTTCAACAGTTTGCAGCATGGTGAGGCCAAAAATAACCCTATGAATTTTAACCCACAAAGCATCTATAGGAAATGCATATAGCCGTGCAGTGGGTTGAAAATTAGGTGATTCAGTCTCACTATGCTTGCTTGGTGGAAAGAACTTTTGTGCACGACAGTACATACATTTTGGGAGGCAAGGGTTCAGGGAAGGTATCACGCTCCATGTGTGTTGTTATTCGAACCATTTGGCGGGGATCAAACACTAGGTATCGTGAAACACATTAAAGCATTCTCTTTATCAAGTGAAGAAAATACTCTGATATGGCACATGAGGACAGGTGAAAGTAATACAGTTTGTGTTCAGCTGCTTACATCCCACTGATGTCATATGGTTGCTTGTTGCCAGAAAAATGAGAGAGAGGTCTGAGAGTGCATTTTGTAGCCTGCAGAACATAGAGGTGGGAACTTGGCCTCCTTGAGCCATATATACCTGTGCATGCCCCTGCGACTGAGCCTGGGTGGATGCAAAAAAACACGAATATACCAAAGTGACCTGACAGCCTAACTGAACCTAAACGACCTCGACTGACCTAACTTAACGTGGACCAGAAAGACCCTGACCTGGCCTGACTAAGCCTGATTTTTTTTTCTTTTTTAATGCAAGGAAGAAGGAACCAAAGACCAGGAACCCACAAGATTATTCCCTCTAAGAAAAACAAAAACAAGATAACAGAGAGCCAAATTCAAGATCCGTTCATTTCGAGATGCCTGGACACACTGCGTTAGAAAGACTGGAGATGACAGGCAGTAGGAAATATAGCCAGAGGGAGACAGTTCTTGAGTTGACCTGTTGCATACATGAAGAACTGGGAGTAACGGTTAACTCTTGCATTAAGACTTGGACAGAAAAGGGATGAGAGTTTGTTAATAGACAGGTGCAATGCATCACATGATTTGAAATACCTGCTTATACCTTAATGCCCCTGACCGGACCTAGGGTGGTAGTCTCGTAGGTTGAGGAAGCTCCCTAACACCTTTCCCTAAGCAAATTATTCTGCTTGTTACACCTTCCCGTCCACTTCTATGTCATTTAGGTACTGTAATTCTAATATCGCCATACTCTACATAAACGTTTGTCAATCTGTCTATTGCCACTTTAATCCTGTAAGAGGTATCCACAAATAAACTGCCTTCATGTCACCTGGTCACCTACCATTTCACTGTCCTGCTCCCAGTTCACACCCCCCTCCCTCACATACCTCTCCACTCCATCCCTCCTCCTCATCCTTGGCCTTCCCTTCCCTTCTCCCCCTCTCTAACTCACTCACACAGACTCTTCTCATTATAGTCTCTCACTCTCCATCCTATCCACATGGCCAAACCACCTCAGTGTGGTTCTCCTGAAGCTTTCATCACATCCATATCAACACCACAATGCTCCTTCACTTCCTCATTTGTCAGTCTGTCTCTCCATGTAACTCCACATGCTACTGTCAGATAACTCATTTCCACTGCTCTCACTCTTGACTTGTGTCCTTCCAACAAGGTCCAAACTTCACTTCCATTCATTAGAGTTGGTATCACAATACTGTCATGCAGTGACTTTTTTACTTTCATGCTCACTTCCCAATATCTTATCACTGCTTTCAGATAACTAGCAACTTTTCTTCCTTGTTGTACCCTTTCAAGCACTTCACCCTCCAAACTTCCATCCTTACTCATCATACTACCCAAGTACGTAAATGCACTCACATTTTCCATTTCCTCTTCATCCAACCTCACTGTACAACCAGTGACTTCATTTCTTTCTTAGACCATAACTTTACTCTTCCCTATATTAACCTTTAGATTCTGTTTTTACACACACTTCCGAACTCATTCACTAAGCCTTGCAGTTCCCCTTCATCTTCACTTAACAATACAGTATCATCTGCAAACAACAATACAGGGAGTTTCCAAATGCTACCCTCACTCAGTAGGGATGCTTCGCCATCCACTGCACTATTTTGTATCTCTTTTATAACCCCATCCATATACAAATTGAACAACCACAGACACATGGCATATCCCCATTTCAATCCAACATCCAGATAGACAAATTCACTCAGTTTACTATCCACCCACACAGTGCAGCCTTAGCCTCTTCATACATCTTCATGGCATTCAACAACTTCCCCTCTCCTCCATATATTCATGATATTTTCCACATTCCTCATCTATTTCCCCTGTCATATGCTTTCTCCTAATCCATGAAGGCTGCATACAACTTCTTTTCCTTCTCTAGAAGCTTTTCCACTCAAGACCTAAGAATTCATATCTGATCTATGCAATCTCTTCCCTTCTAAACCTCCCTGTTCTTCACCAACTAATTCCTCTGTTATTTCCCTAACTCTGTCAATAAGCATCCAGCCATACACTTTCCTATTACACTAACAAGACAAATGCCCGTATGATTACCACACACTTCGCTTTTTCCTTTTTTTGACCAGCATATATATATATATATATATATATATATTGGCACTACTTATTGTGTTGTTACTCAGACAGGTCACCTCCTTAAGAAGTAAATAAAGGGTGAAGCAACAGCAGAGGGATTCACTTGTGAGAATAATCATTCAAAGGTCACAAGGTCCCAGGGCAAGATCAAAGTTTGACTCATTCTGTCTGAGTGTGAACAAAATAACTAAAGTAGTTTTGATCAGATATTAATCAAAACTAAGAGACTGGTTGAGGGTTACCTAAAGGGGTAACCTATTATTCAAGGTCAGGGTAATGTGGCAAGATGATCTTAAACGGTTTTTATCGAACGTACATCAAACTTTGTGGAAGTCTTCATGTTAAATCATTAATAGATTCAAGACAAAGAAAATCAAGCTTAAAATCATGATCACAGGGAAAGAATGAAGATCAAGGATACTGGGAAAAGGCAAAGATCAGGGTCGCTGGAAAAAGTCAACTCCAGCAGCTTTGATCTGATCTGAATCAAACTTGGAAAGGTTAAGGGCTGAGCAAGTATTAAGTAATTTAAGTTTGAGAGTCATTTGTCAAAAGCTAGAGTCATGGGGAAAAGTAAAATATTCAGACCTGGGACTAACTGGAGGGAGTGGGTATTGTAGCCTTTGAGTGCTCCTTGTTCTCTTTAACCTTGTTGTGAAGTGTTTGGTAACTCTTCGGATGAAGATTAGATTATCATCTCTCAATTTTGTACACAGTTTAAGCTCAAGAAGGTTTATGAATACCGTTTGGCCTTTTGTATGCTAACTATATAAATGCATTTCATATTTTAGAAGTATCTACACTGTCATTACCAATCAGATCTCAACATATATGTCCCTGATATTTCAGGTTGTGAGGACATCATGATGGAAGTTGAGGCAAGGGTGAGCGTCCAGGCCATCAAGGGCAAGTTTGAGCAGCTGTACGAGGACAGTCCACTTCTACCCACCTCACAGCATGTCACACCAACACAGGCCAGACCTAGAGCTGCCTCAGTACCCAAAAAAGAAACCTCAAGAAGTGCAGATATCAGGAAAACTAGTGCAAACTTACTGCATCCTGATATAGCCAACAAACATGAAAACAGTGGTGTTGTCAGGGTGAGAGGATTTTCTACAGGAGAGACGCCATCATCAGGCCTCTTCCCAGGTCCTGGAGCTACAACATCCAGCACACCTAGAAAACATTCCAGCAATCTCAGAGACAGTTTTGAAACTAAGACTTCAGATTCATCCTACCATGATGTATCAGATCATGATATGGACCATAATACACCTACTTATGTTACTGCTGTAAAACCCAGTGTTGTCAGGAGAATACCAGTGTTTAAACCCTTTGATACAAGATTAAGTTCTGACAGTAAGAAATTGAGCAGCGATGTTGAAGATGAGTGTGTAGATGAACCTCGAGGAATTAGAGGTAAGTTTTTCACCCATATACGTTCCAGATCACATGGCAATTTTAATATGAAAAGGGATCCCAGTGTGGAAAGAAAAAGCCTTGGAAGTGATAAAAATAACTCTGCTCATAAAGAAAATGTGTTCCATAGGGACTGGTTGACTCCTAAAAGAAAACAAAGAAGCACAGACAGCTTACTTTATAATCAAGATTCAAATAGCAGTTCGACATTTGAAGGAAAACAAAAACTTGTAGCAAATGTGGTGAAGAATATGAAAAATAAAGATAAACCTACCGTTTTTAGGAAATCAAGTTTTTCATCTAAAATTGAGAAAGAAGTGAAAAATATGAAGGAGAAATCCACCAATCATGAAACTAAAGTTAGCAGAACTGGAGTTGTGCTATCTTCTCATGATAATAATTTGAAAGGCAAGAGTAAAATTCGTGGCAGAAGTGTAAATGATGCAGCTACGCCAGCAGACAAAAAGAAGTCTCTTATACACTGCAGCTCTTCTGAGTCAGGAACAGTTCCTGTTGCTATTGCAAGAGAAGTGGCTGATATGGCTCTAAAGAAATCAGGGACAGTGACAGTGGAGTTAATTGAGAATGGATCTTCATGTGACAATAACCTCTTAGTTCCCCCTTCAAGGCCTCCAAGGCGAAGGTCAGGGAGCCATACATCAACTGCTCATAAGAAAGGGAAGGCCCCATCACCGCCAGGTCACTCACCTGTATCGCCAGTGACTCAAAGGCATAAAACTGATAATGAAAATCAACTCTCAGATGAAGACAGGCATAATACAGACACCAATGGGATGGGTGACCATTTAGAAGTTTCATGCTCTCCAAGTCACACTACACTCAGAAATAAAGACTGCCCACCTGTGTATCATTCCACAGAATCGCTTCTGTCATATAATTCTGCCGACATATCAAGAGAAAACTCCCCTATAATGATGGGTCATGGCAATTCACTCTCATTTAGTGATATTGCTGGTGGACAACACATAACAGATCCCAAAAGATCACCAGTTGAATTAAGAGATACAAGTCAAGCTAATGATCAAAATTTTAACTATGAGATACAGTCAGTACATCTTAGCAGTCCTGACAGAGGCAAGGGTGTCAATGATTCTAATCACCCCAGAGGTCCTGAATTTGATACACTGGAAATTCAAAGCTTACCAACTGGTCCGCCTCCAAAGAAGCCACCACGAACCTTTGCATACGATATTTACAGAAACTTTAAAAACAACAGATGTGAAGAACAGAATGATGAGATTGAGATGGCAAAAGAAAATTGTGAATTTGAGAAGTGCAGTTCACCCCCAATCTATGCTGTGCCAGTTAAAAAGAAGAGTAAGTGCAATAACTTTAACCCAAAACCTCCAATCAGGAGCAAAAGTGACCTGTCAAGTAAAGATATCGCAAAGCCTTCTGTTGCCCCTAAACCTCCACATGTTCTGGCCAAGGCAAAGAGAGCCTCACTAGTTGATCCTCTCACTAGTTATGAAAAGGAAGAGGAAATGGAAGTGGCATCAGAGTTCCAGCGTCAGGCTCACATACGCTACAGCCTGCGCAGACCAAAGAAGCCACCTCCTACACCACCACCTTACACTGAATCAGTGTCCAATGATACAGATATTGATTCACAAACCCATATAAATACCTTTCCTAAGAGTCATAATGATTCCAGTAACTCAGTTAACAATGGCAGTAATAAGAATGAAGTTTATTCTGCCTCTCAAACTGCAGGGAATTCAAATGACAACATTGTAGAATACCATAATATAGAATACAGGACTTCAAAGTCTCCTGAGCCAAGAAGACGACCCCACTCCAATTCTTGCCTCCTAAGTCCTAATGCTGGCAGACACGACTACGAGGATATTGCACCAAGGGTCTCGACGGTGGGAACTCCATCTTTTTCTGCCCGCAGCTTGCAGGGTCCATCAGTTGTGATGGACAGTGAGCAGCCTATGTCACTGGGTTACTGCTCAGTGACAACCCCACCCCCTGACACAGGCTTCTTTACAAAGCGCAGCATGAGTGATGAAACTTTGTACAAGGTAAGAATTGCAGTTAGGATGAAATTGTGTGAATTACCAGTTTCTGTACAGCCAAATACCCATTTCCCCTGCATTTTGAGATACGAAGACACCTACAGCAGAACGACTTAAACTGCCCTTGACTAGGCTACCCCTCACAAGGTAGGAGGAAGTTGGAATTATCTCAACTGCCAAGAAAGCCAAGATAGGTGATAATTTTCTACAGTGGTTGTGGAAAAAAATATAAATATGCTGCCTTTCATACTGATGTCAAAAATCATCTTTAGCCCCATAGAGGGGTCCTTCAGGAAGGGAGAGTGAGTCAGATAACTCTGTATGTAGGAACACTTACATAAATTTTTTCATGATTTTCTAGCAATCGAAAATTGTTGTGGAGCTATGACTAGTGTTGAATGCATTATTTCTTGTACGACTGCTGCTGCCAGTCCTGCTATTAGTGTAAATTGACATGATCTGTTGTCCAACAGTTGAATGCCAGTGTATCCCCCTGTGACCATTCCATTAGACAATGTAGCTACTAATTACTGAACCTTGAAAATTACTAAGCTAGGCATTTTCCATGTGGTTTGTATGGAATTAACAGATACCTTTTGAAAAAGCTGTACTTATTAAAGGGGGTTTAGCCCTCATTCATTCATATCCCTACTGCGGTAATGTAGAAATATGGCCATATGTTATATCACGGGCAGTAGCATAAAAGGGCAATGGAAGGCACACATCTAAAGCTGGGATGATTTCCATAACTGTGATGTGTGCAAGGGGGGTGGGGGGACTGACCTAGAACTTTGAAAATCAGTAGGATGGGCCTTTACCTTCAGTCTGCTATGTGTACAAAGCTGCACAGCCAAAACTGATCTGGTTACTCAGATATGGTATCCACAAGCTCTTGTGCGCAGGGGAAGGGGGGGATCTGGATCTTTGAAAATCAGCATGCTGGAGTAGGTCTGTGGTGTCTGAAGTTGCATAGCTAAATTTGGTCCAGTTATTGAGATGCACTAGGGTAGGTTTCATGAAGGAACTACAACCATAAAGGTCCACAGACTAAGCCTTTAACACAGGCCTATTGTATGTCCAAAGTTACACAGGTAAAGGTAGTCCAGTTGCAGAGAACCAATGCCCACACCTCTACAGGTTGTGATGCACAGGGAAGGTGGTGATGGCACTTTTCAAACACCCGTTTGATATATGGGACTGGTTGGCACTGCCATGGTACAAGAAGAATTTTTAATGGATGGCTAATTTCTAGTGGTTTTCTTCCTGATGCACTTTTTTTTATTCTTTTATGACAAATATCATCACCATCATCATTATTCAGGCCTCCTTTCCCACCCCAAGATAGGATGAGATAGGGTCCAAAGAGTCAGGAAAAAAAAAAAAAATAATAATAAGATACTAACCAAAGTTTGGCCAACCGAATGAGTCAAACTGCCACTTACTTACTCTTCAAGCCCTTGACTATTTTTGTGTGTGAGGTTCATGTACTGGTATGGAGATTTCACATCCAAAGGTGGTTCACCATAATTTACATAATATAGTTTACAGTAACTCTATACTCGATCAGTTGGAAGGAAATCTGATCCAACAAAGCTGATAATCCAGTAAATCCAATGGTCCCTCTATGAAGTGGCATTTCAAGGACATCCATCATCATCATCTTCGTTTTCATCCTTATGTTCCCATATTCAAACTGGGGTTGGATGTGTGATGGCTTTTCTCCACTGCTTCCTATCCTGGATTAAATCTTCTCCAATATCCAGTCTTTCCATATCTTGCATTACAACACTTTTCCAGGTCTTCTTAGGCCTTCCTGGCAGTCGACATCCCACCACTTCCAGTTCCTATGCTATTCTCACACAGCTCCCTTCCTCACTCCTCCTCACGTGACCAAACCATCCAAGCCACTTCTGCCTCAAGATGATTTCAAGATCCTTCACCCCGCATCTTCTGGCTACCTCCTCACTCAAAACTCTGTCCTCCCATCTCACTCCTGCCATGTATCTTAACATTCTATGATCAGTACTCCTGAGAACATTCATCAGTCTATCTGCCGAAGCCCATGTTTCAGCACCATATATCAAATCTGGTCTAATGCAGGCCTCATATATTTTACTTCTGTGTCTCAGTGGTATGTGTTTGTTGACCAGTAGGCTAGCTATTTCCTTCCACTTTGGCCATGCTGACACCACTCTTGTTCTAACTGATCTCTCCACCCCTGCTTCACAGTCCAATATATCTCCTAGATAGCAGAACTGCTGCACTTCCTGTAGTGTGCCCCCATTCAACTCTAGAGCATCCTCTGCTTCATCTCCCTCCGCCTCTCTTCTTATGCAGGCTGGGCAGTGGAAATTTTGCACTCCTCTCAAATTCTGCAGACCTGAACACCTTTTATAGCACCACTTATTACACTCCGTGCACAACACTGAGTTCACTCCTACTCCTCTGCCACAGCATCCACATGGCCATTTTCCTGACTAAATTCTTTCTACTGGTTTCTTGCCTGTCACCATTACCTTTGTCTTATTCATATTTATTTTCATTCCCCTCTTCTCCATTCTATTTTTCCATCTATTAAACATTTCCACCACTTCTTCCATAGTCTCCACTGTCAGCACTAGGTTATCAGCATACAGCAATTCCCATGGGCCTTCCCCCCTACATTCCCGTGTTGCTTCCTCCATTACTACAGTAGGCGCGGAAAGTATTGACGCTTTTTTGCCGACGTCATTCTTTTTCGCGTTAAGTGAAGTAGGGTCAATACTACCCTCCCCTGTGATGCGAAATGAGCTGACGCTTTTTCAACGGGAGCTGGCAACCCTGCTTGATAGGTTTGGCACCACAGGAGCAGGCTCAGTAATGTTTGGGCAGCCACAGGAGGAGGATTGTCTCTGTGTGTAATGCACCACGAGGGCATGTTTTGACTCAAATAACACAGTTATTTGGTTACCTACCACATTCTCATCATGCCTAAAGTAACCACAAGCAAGGACAAACGTGTGGAAGTGATTACTTTATACAAAGCTGGCCACAAACTCCCATTTATTGCAAATCAGATGGTGTTAGACTGAGGACAGTGCAGAGACTGGTGAAGCGGTTCAAGGACAGTGGGGAGGCCATTCCTCCCACTCCACTTCCCAAGCCTGGGAGACCTCGTAAGACAACCTTCAGGACCCGTCAGCTGATCTCAAGGCAAGTTAGCAAGGATCCAAGGCTAACAGCACGGGATTTAAAAGAAAAGAACCCACAGTTGCTGGCAGATGTGTCTGTCAGAAGTGTGCAGCAACTGTTGCATGACGATCTGGGCTACAGGAGTTTTTGTGCTCGTAAAAAAACACTGCTAACTGCACTTCAGAAGAAAAAGAGAGTAAATTTTTGTAAGAAATATCTTGCCTGGAGTGAGGAGCAATGGAAAACTGTGCTTTGGAGTGATGAGTCAACATTTACTGTCACTGGTACCCCTTCTTCACGAGTGTACTGCAAACCAGGCAGTGACCCCCTGGATCCTAAGTACACTTCCAAGTTTGTTAAATACCCAGCCTCACTCATGGCTTGGGGCTGCTTTACATATTATGGTGTTGGTAGGTTGGTAATTCTACCTGCAAATGAAAAAGTGAACCAGAACAATTATTTGGAGCTCTTATGTGATGTTTTAAGTGACCCTTTTGATAAAACCAAGGCAAGAGTATTTATGCAAGATTCTGCCCCTGCACATGTTGCAAAGTCAGTGAAACAGTGGCTAACAGACTGTGAGGTTCCCTTTATTCGAGATTGGCCCGGAAACAGCCCAGATATCAATCCCATTGAGAATTTATGGGCGCACATGAAGCAGCACATCATCTTTGCCTAAACTTGAGGCTGCAGTCAAGCAGCTATGGAGCAGTTTTAGTCCGTCTGTTCTGCAAAACTAAGCCATCAGTCTCCCCAGACGCCTTAAGAAGATAATAAAGGTGAAGGGGAATGCCAGTAAATACTAAATTCAATGGTGAGTGTTAATTTATTTGTTTCTCCTTGCTAACCACAAGAATGTTTTCTTTTTTTAAGATGGCGTCAACACTTTCCGTGCCTACTGTATGTTAAACAGCAATGGACTCAGTGCTGAACCTTGATTTACCCCGACTCCTAATCCAAAATTTCCTGATGTTCCTGCTATTGTCTTGACTTTTGATCTTGTATCAATATAGAGAGACATGACAGCTGCAATGAGTCTCTCAGGCACATTCTGTCTTCCCAAGGCCCACTCTATAATTCTCCTTGGTACTCTATCAAAAGCTTTTTCCAGGTCCACAAACACACAGTACAAGTACAAGCATTTCCTCCTCTGTTGAAATTTTTCCTGCAACTGTCTCATGATGAGTATTGCATCTATTGTGGATTTACCTGCGCAAAATCCAAACTGTCGGTTATCTATCTTCACTATCTGCTTCAGCCTTCCTTCCAGCACTTTTTTGAATATCTTCATTCCATGCTCCAACAGTCTGACTCCTCGGAACTTTCCACACAGTAGGGCATCTCCTTTGCCTTAATAAATTGGTGTTGTCCAGCTATCTCTCCAGTCCTCAGGTGGCTGTCCTCCTACTATGATGTTATTACAAATCCTTGTCAGTTCTTTTACTCCAGTACTTCCAGCCTTTTTTATCAGATCAGCTGTTATACCTGTTGGGCATGGAGCTTTCCTGGTCTTCATTTCCTTTAAGACTATCTCCACTTCACCTTCTGTTATCACTGCAACTGGCTCTTCAACTTTTCCCATCTCTTCTATCTCATAATTATTTTCTTCATTTAACAGCTCCTCAAAGTACCTCTTCCACCTTTCCAGTATTTCTGCCTCATCAGTTTTTATTTCCCCATTTTCATCCTTTACAAATTTAGCTCCCACCACGTCTTTCCTCTCCTTCCTCATCTGTCTTGCAATTTTCAACATTTTTGTCCATCCTTGTGCATTCTCCAGATGTCTACTTCAACTTTCCCAGGCCACCCTTTTCACTCTGGCCACTTCTCTCTTTGCCTGTCTTTTCTTTTCACTATACTCTCTTCTGTCTTCCTCCCTTCTAGTTCTCTGCCATACTTTAAATGCTCTTTTCTTCTCACTTATCACCTGCTTCAACTCCTCGCACCACCACCTCGTCTCTCTTTCTTTTCTCCTGTGACCTGTTGTTTCTCCACAGACTCCCTCATAGCCTCTATTATATTATCCCTGTATGTTTCCAATCACCTCTCTGTCTCTCATTTCTTCTCTTAAAATTCTCTTCAAATTGTAGTCTTATCTCCTCATCCTTCACTTTCCACTCCTTTACTCTTTTAACACCCTTCCTCTTCTTTCTTCGTTTCATATTTTTCCTCTCTCAAATCCACAGCTAAGAGTGTGTTGTGGTAGACATGCTTTCAAGGACATTATGGAAAAAAAATGAGTAAAACAGCATATTCTAATACTAAAAATGAAAACTACTGTATACCCATTTTACCTGTACACTAACTTTCTTTGTCTCTCTCTCTTTCTCTCTCTCGACAGTCACCAAGTTAACATCAACTAAGTGTGATAGGTAATTAAGAAACTAAGCATGGAATGGAAGCTGTAACTATGAGATGGTGTTAGGATTCCAAGGGCTTGAATGGTCTGTGAATGGCTGTGTGGCTCATTTCATTAAGCATTCTGTTAATTACATTTCCCATTACCATACATTTTTTTCCTTTTCTTATCATAATGTTTTCCCCATTTCCATGCATTCTGGATCCTACCTCAGGTGGCAAGAAAGAGACACGATGGTGGTGATGATGATGATGATGATGATGATGATGATGATGATGATGATCACCACCACCACTGCCACTGCTGCTGTGACAACTGTTTTTTTTATATACTGTACAATTGAATGCTTTCTTACAGTCCATGACTGTGTATGGCCATGACTTACTGTCCATGTATGTGACTGCCTGTATTCCATCAGGGCTCTAGGAGAGGGGAGGAACCAGTTTATGCCACACCAAATTTAAATGATTCCAGTGATTCATCTGATCAGAGTTGCCACAGAGAACTCCATTATATGGTAAGTTAACATACTTCTCAATCTGCATATATATATATATATATATATATATATAATCCTATTCATTGCACAAGTCTACCGCTATATTCACCTCCCATTTCATCCTTTCCCCCCCAAAAAAAAACTGTCGTGACAGGGGACAGGTGACAGGTCATGGATGTGGCTGGAAATCACTAGCCTAAGTCCTGCACTTAGGCAGCACTGGACTAGTGGTCACTGGCATGATGGCATAGGAGCAGATCATGCCTTCGGCAGCATCCAGTGCGACTAAGTAGCCAGAAATGAATGCCCAGCTCCTTACCCTTGACAGGGAGGGGTTTAGAAAAGGTAACCTAAACGTTTGCTCCTCCACACCAACTGGGCAGATAACTGCATCTGTCAGGGCATCCCACATTGTGATCACAAAACAAAAAGAATCCCTCTGACTCTTGCTACCTGGCATACATGAATCTTTCTTGATACTGACCCAGACACACACCCATGCCATAGAAATCCCCCTATTGCCCATGAACTGAAAAGATATGAAACTGACATTCCTGCCTTGTCTGAGACTTGCTTCTCAGGAGAGGGTAACCTAATAGAACTATACCTATTTCTGCAGGGGATACCCAGACAATGTAAGAAGAAACCATGACATTCACTTTGCACTCTGAAACAACATATTATAGAAGATCCAAGAATCAGCTGCTGGTAGAGTCGCTGATATCTTAGCGCAAACCACTCTCTAAAGACTAGTGTGTAACACTCATGAGTGCCTGTGCACCCATGCTTGACTCTGAGAACACCGTCAAGTATTCCCTTTATGGCTCTCCAGATGCTACCATTCGATCAGTACCACAAAATGACAAACTCATCCTGCTTCGAGAGTTTAATGCCAGATTAAGAAAAGATAATCACCTCTGGCCAGGCATTATAGACTGCCATGGTGTTGGTAACATAAAAAACAATGCTCTTAGACTGCTTTTCTTATGCTCAGAAAATTATTTCAGTTATATCGGCATATGCTCCACAGGTAGGATTGGATGACGCAGAGAAAGATAGATTTTAGGATGATTTAATACGTGTAGTAAGTGGTATGGGTGATGATGAGGCAGTGGTTCTGGGAGGGGATTTAAATGGTCATGTGGGTGAAGCAGCTCAAGGTTATTAAGGAGTCCATGGAGGATGTGCATATGGTGTGAGGAATGCGGAAGGGGAAAGAATACTCAAGTTTGGGGAGGCTATGGACATGATTGTGTGCAACACACATTTTAGGAAAAGAATCAGCCAGTTGATTACGTACGAGTCCGGGGGAAAAAGTAGTTTGATAGATTATTTTCTGGTCAGGAGGGTTGATAGGAGTCAGGGGGAAAAAGTAGTTTGATAGATTATTTTCTGGTCAGGAGGGTTGATAGGAGATTAGTGAGGGATGTTAAAGTTATAGGAAGCGAGGAGTGTGTGCAGCAGCACAAACTGTTGATTTGTGACATGGTGCTTAAGGAACGAGTGATGAGAAGGAGGACATGTGTACCTAGGAGGAAAATATGGAAGCTGGGAAACCAATCAGTAAGGGATGCCTTTTATAGTGAGATGAGGAGAGTGGTGGCTGAACAGGAAGCCGTAGATAGAGGCGTTAATGAACAGTATAGAGCCCTTAAGAACAACCTCTTGAGAGTTACCGATGAAATATGGATTTAGACAAGAGGCCCACCAAGACATAGTGTAACTTGGTGGTGGGATGAGGGTGTAGAAGCTGCAGTTAAGGAGAAAAGAAGGCTTTTCCAGGAATGGAAGAATGGTGGTAACAGGGAGGAGTACTTGGCTGCCAAGCGCAGGGCTAGAAGAGAGGTATACAGGGCTAGAGTCTGAGTCACAGAGACTTTTACTTGATAATCTAAATCATGGAGAAAGGAAAAATATGATTTTTAGGGTGGCAAATCAGGTGAAGAGGGATAATCGGGACATTGTAGGTGAGCAGTGTGTGAAGAATGATGATGGAAGGGTAGTGGTGAACAGTGAGGATATTAAAGATGCATGAAGAGAGCATTATAGCCGGTTGTTGAATGAGGAGTTTGACTGGGATAGAGAAGGTTTGGAGCCAGCTGATCCAATGTTTGGGCCTTGGCCTTTGACTGACGCTGCTACTGTGAGTCAGGCAATAGGCAG
>JAGKTI010023246.1:0-14895 GCA_018397915.1 Birgus latro
AATCATAAAATCCAAACTTATATGATCGAACTAGCATCCAGAAAGAAAGCATTGTTCTAGCGTTAATAGATATCAAATTATTAGCTTCTGAAAAGCATGACAGTCGCGTCCAGCCAGGCTGAGCCGGGGTGGGTTGGGGCGCGATCAATTTTCCGCTTATACACCGATGATAAACTTCACTCGTTATCTTCGCACGCTTACTTGCTGGTAACTACTATGCGATGATGATAATTCACTTCAAGACTTTGCGAATCTATTCTCTGATACCTTCAAAGTGCCAAGAGATACGTATTTTATCTCCGTTGCTTGTTTGGTCTGAAATCAGTTAACTGAAAACAGTATGTCGCTCATACTAATTGTAACACCTCTAAATGTACAAAGAAAGCAGAAACAAGAAGAAACTGTACTCAGAGACTGAAGTACTCGCAGCTTTCATACTTGATACTTAAAGAGTGAATACTGTCACACGCAAAATATGGCAATCGGTCAAAGAGCCGAACATTGACCTTGCTGTTTGAGACTGAACCTCGGCTGGTTGGTTCTAAAATAGAATAATTTCGTCTGTGCCTGACTCTCATCCCATGCACTAACTTTGGTCCAAATCGGATCAGAATTGTCTGACTTGTGACTTTAACTCTTAACTTATTCTCAAAAACGATAAACCAACCTCTTGGCTGATCCTCTTTTTTTTAGTTTTTAGATCGCTTTCGTGAGGTCAGTCTGGTCAGACGTCTCAGTCGCTCTCGTGCGGTTAGTCTCAGTGTTGTGTTAGTGACCATACCCCTGTGTGAACAATGCACGAAAAAAAAAAAAACAGAAGTTGTAGCGAGTCAGTAAGTAGAAGACAGTCGATGAGATGAAAAGACTTTGACTCCTTCCTGTTGAGAGAAGCTGTATGTTTGGAGTACCCCCCCCCCCACACACACACATAATAGTTATTCTCTACACAGTTACGAATAAATCCCCTAAATAAAGTCAACAGTTGGGCATGGATTAAGAATGCATGAAATCGGCTTAGCACACCTAATATCTTGAAAGTAGATTTTGTAAGAGTAATTATAATTTTTCCACCATAAATCCCTAATGAGACCTCAAAATACATACAAAGATTATGCAGGGTTGAGTTACCTCCTATTGTTGAATATTAACAGAAAGTCCTTTGGAAGATTATGGCGATTGAAAAATGTAGAAACTAAGTATTGCGTGCATTAAAAGAAAGGTTACTTTCACCCCAATCAAAGATATGAGCCAAATCAGAAATTATGTGTGCCATAGGCTCACCCTATGCTTGTTGAAATAACTGCTGTGATAAACACTGTGAGACGCGGGTGGAAAGGTGATGGGTTGAGCCATGAGTGAAGTAATGGATAGGGTTTGATGTACAGCTTAGAAGGTCACTGATGAATTGAAGGAATAGAGTTGGTAAGAAGACAGGAACATGAAAACTCCTGGAGGAGATTGGTGGTTGTCTACAGATGCAGCTGTAAAACGACCAGAAATGAAACTAGAGATGAAGGCACTTGCAGAAGGATAGAAACCGTGAGAGAGCAGTTTGGAAATTGAAAATTGTGTCAGACTTGATCAAGAGCCTTTGACACATCAAGTGCAATGGCAAAGTCCAGGAAGGAAGTTGACCAGGAGTCTGAAAGGAAAGTGAGAAGATTACCGGGGAAGCGTCATTCGCAGAATCCACACTGGCAATTGGGGATAAGGTTTTGATAGGAAAAATGCTTTAACCCATCACACATCCCAGTCGATTTTTCTCCACTATCCTGACCAATTTTGGAGATGTTTTTTTGGCTCAAACCTCCGCTTTCGGTGAGAAATATCGAAAATTCATAGAGAAATAGCCCTCCTGAGCTTATAAATGTTGCTACAGGTGAAGAGTACCCTCACCTTTTCATGCTCTGAGGGTACCTGGCTTCAAAGAAAACGAACAATGGGAGGGGCAACAAATTCAAACCACTTAAATTTGGTATTTATTTATTTATTTGGTAAGAATTTATATGTAGTACAAGAGTATATTGGTTTTCACACAATAATATAGGTGATACTAGCGTTGTTCAATCACCAAACACATCAGTATATGGCACCTTCCTTTACGACATTACCACCTCATCACTTCTGTTTGTTTCTTCCTCTGGCTTGTTTCTTCCCTTGTCCTCCACCTCAAGATTCAGTTTCACCGTGAATTTCATCATTGGAGAGACTGTGGCGCGACATGGCTTTATTGGCCTGGTCACTGCTAACAGGTGAGTTGCCAAGAAAATGGCGTGCGAGGGGGAGGGGGGGGTCAGGTGGGGCCAGGCAGTATTAGAGGAAGGTCTCTCACATACGCCTACCAAAAATCACCATTGAAACTTGAAAAATGTGCAAATGACGGACCTTGAAATTGCAAGACGTATGGATACGTCGTTCGGTGTCACAGTGACATAATGTGGCAATGTACCCATACGTCGACGGGAGGCCTCGGGTTATTATAGTTTTTAAGGAGGAGAATCAATAACTTTATAAATGCAGGTCATCAAAACAATTAGGCGGTACTAAGAGCCCTGGGATTGGTAACCCTTTTCAGGACAGGCTGAATGAGAGCAAACTTCCAGTGAGAGGGAAAGACATGTTGACAAGGGCGAAAAGTTTATCTTGGCAAAGCGTAAGCACAGAAACACAGTTCTTGTGAACAATAGGAGGAATGCTATTAGGACAGTAAGCCTTGCTAGTTTTTAGGCCAGTGAGAACAGAAGTTACATCAAATGATGAAATTTAAAGGTCAGTCATGAGGAAGTGAGAGCTTGGGAGAGAATGTAGAATTGCACCGGATCCATCTAAGGTGGAACTAAAGGAGAGTGTCTGAACAAAGAGTTCTGCATTTTCAGTAAGAAAAAACGCTATATAGCCATCAGAATAGAAAAGAGGAGGGAGGGAGGATGAAGTAAACTTACTGAAGCTATTCTTAGCTGAACAAAAGAAAATACTAAGCATGATTCCGGGAAGATACATAAAAGAGACGGGATTCAGGGGTGGGTTGGCGCCAGTACCTTATGTAAGTCTTTGCGTTGTTGTGGACAGCATTAGAATAGGCAAGATTAAACTTAGGTTATTTTGCATTAGCCAGAAACTCAGAGAAGGGCATGCATGATTCCATGCCCTAGTGAATAATCTCTGTAATGCATGGTGCACACGCAGTTGGCCCCCACTATGGTTCTCCATGAAAAAATAAATAAATACTGCGTAAGGACATTCCTCAGCAGCCCCAAAGTGCCGCAGACACCACACCGCATCTTGGGAGGTCTGCGATAAGGTTGTTATTGGAAGAGCCGAAAGGAGAAAAAATCAACAGAATAAGCAGATGGATTAGCTGTAAGGAAAAGGTCAAGTATACTGGAAATCTCTCCAAACGGGAAGGGATATGATTAGCCCTTAAACCGCGGAGTTGTCGGAGGCACGCCGGGCCCATCCCGCGGGGATATTCGCACTCTGGCTGACTTTTTATAAATATTTGCCAAAAATCAGTTATTAGTCCTAGAACATTATAATTATATATGATTATGGCACATACCTTCAGCTTTCTTTTGGGATTTTTGTTTAGCACTTTTCGACTACCGTAGGACTTGTGGAGACTTCTGAAGTTGGGTAACTAAGTCTCCACTTTAGACTTCCCGACTTCCCGTAATATGAATACCACTGCCAGATATTAACACTAGAAACACTATTCAATGATTTCCAAGTAGTTTGGAATCCATACTAAAAAAAAAAAACACTCTGAAAGCAATGTAAAATACGAGCGCGTATAAGCCTCCCACTCGCGCTAATTCGCCGCTGGTATTCTGTCATTTCTTACTCATATACACACTCACACTTTATTATTTCTAGTACTTTATTACACTTATATATATCTACAGTCGTTTACCGCTTCGCACACGATGTTTAGTAGGGGTAGTCACAGGGCCTTTTATAATGGGTGCAAAAGCTGTAGAAATGGAGGGGCGTGATTTCACCATGAAGGACGAGAGCGAACTGACTGTACAATGCGTATCTCGGTAGCCAAGAGTTGAAAATGTCAGCTGCTAATGTATATGATAAGATATAAGTCGTAGGAAATCTAGACAATACATAATGAATTAGGTAGTTCCAGGTGAATATAAATATCACTCAGGCTTCTCCCTTCCTTTCTTATATACATTTATATTATGAGAGTAGCTCATACGGCATATTTCACGGGGAAAAAAAGCAGGGGAAATTAGTGAATGAGTGCAGGTTGGATGTTGCCAAGTGATAATTAGCCAATTCTGGGTGTATGGCACTATCAATTACCTTATTTTTAATATGTATATATTATTTTGTATAAGAATATGGCATAGGGCTCATTTCAATGGATGGAATCAGTGGAAAAATCCGGGGAAGATTTACTTAGCGCAGAGCGGCTGAGCAGACGATACGAGAGGGTAATGGAGGGGAGGTAGGGAGGGGAGTCTAGAATGGGGGAAAATGGGTAAATTGTCAACAATGGATGGGAGTACTGATGACATTAGCAGCTCTGACTATTGTTGGACATTGGCAGTGCTGATAGATGATACAAGTCACCACCTGAAAGCCTGGGGGAATTAAAAATAACAGAGTCACTCAAGTGATGCCCCGCGGTATGACCCATTGCACCCGACCGTCATGAAAGTGACGACCTGCGGTTAAGGGTTTAGGGTGCTGTACAAGCTCTTCTAGGTCATTAAGGATATAAAGGATGTAGACTTTTTTACCGGGTGGGTCTGTGAATAGAGAGGAAAGTCGAAGGTGGTGGTAAACATTGAAACGCATGACAACTGAAGCGAGACTGTAGAGAATTCAGGGGATTCAAGTTCAGGAGTAACAGAACAAGATATGTAGTTGTGTACATATACACAACTACCATCTTTGGCTTTGAAATGAATGTAGAGAACATAGGATATAGAGAAGCGTGTACTGTCAGTCAGTTAGCAGAGCTGAATATCGAGAGGAAGAGAAGGAGCGGATTTGATGTAGAGAGATGGTGATCAACAGAAAGAAAATGTAAACATTTAAAGGATAATGTATAGGAGAGTATGCTAGCCAATTTTAGCAAACTGGGGTGGTCTGAAGCTATTTCTGAGGGTTGAGGAAATAGGAGATATAGCTGTCCCTATCACCAGTTTTTCATCAAGTTTGGGAGTACAGCCCTGTTCAGCTGGTATGACAGTCTGCTGAAACATAAAAAAGGACTGATGTTAGGATGGCAACAGCAACATAGAAGGTGATGTGCCCTACTCCGAAAACAAAATGCCAATGACGCTGCAAACTGAGACGCCATTATAGAGAATGAGCAGACCATGCTTCCACTCCACATCATTATCTTATCCGCCTGGCAATATCGGACACAAGCCTGGGCAGAGAGGAGGTATAGGAGACGAAGAAAAAGATGGAAAAGTATATAGAAGGAATGAAGAAGACGACGCGATTGCCATGGGCAGAGAGTGTTGAAGAAGTGTATAAAACCCTCCAGCATAAGCATCGTGCAGAGATTAGAACAAGAGTGCAGGAAGCATGGGAACTGCAGAGAGGGCATGAGGACAATGGGGAATGAAAGGCACTGCAGAGGAAGAAGAATGTGAAGTATAATAACAGGAGAAAACAAGAAAACTTATGGAGAAGGAGGTTGATTAGATGATGGGTAGAGATGTAAGAAAATACACTAGAGTACTTACTGCATGTCGAGATGAAAAGACTGCCGTCGTACCCTCCATGGATGACCAGGGATCCTCAATGGGGCGTGGGGGTGAGAGGAAGTAGTCACGAGGAAGGGAGTACGTGTATCTATCGTTATGAGTAGCATCAGCGATTCATAACCTTTGTCTCTTCGCCGCACTGTTGCTTCTTTATCTCTCTTCTATCGGTACTTCAGTGGTCACTGTTCCTCTGAACTGTCTGCTTGCATCCCTCCACTTCTACGACGGGCACGTAGTACCCGTCTAGCAACAAACTCTCATCCCTTTTCTGTCCGGCTCTCTAATGCAAGAGTTAATCATTACTTCCTGTCCTTCATTTATGCAACTGGTCAGTTCTGGAACTGTCTCCCTCTGTCTGTATTCCCTGCTTCCTATGATCTCCAATCTTTCAAACGCAGTGTGTCCAGGCATCTCGAAATGAATGGATCTTGAATTTCGCTCTCTTTTGTATTGTTTTTACTTTTTCTTGGAAGGAACAGTATGCGGGCCCATGGCCCTTGGTTCCTTCTTCCTTGCATAAAAAAAAAAAAAAATGTGAGTTCATCATTATGGTTTGTATCAATGACCTAAGAACAGGTCAAGACAGTGCCTAATGAAATATATATATAAAGTCGATCATAAGGGTGACTGAGTTAAAAGAATCTTATAACTTGTGCCGGCGGGACGAACAAGAGCCGTGTCCCAGAAACGTAGTCATCCTGCTGAGGGAGGCAAATAGTCAAGATCGTTGGTCATGCGGTACTGGTGAGTCGAAGTTACTGACTCAGGGAAGGCTTGTGAAATGTAATGCAAGGTAAACACAGAGATGCCCTAGGCATAAAGTAAAGCATAAATAAAGTTCTGTTCAGAATCCAGCAATAATGTTTTTGGCGTATTTTTCCCTGGTCTAGGTGTAAAGTTGAGAGTTAAATTAACTCAGAGGTAGTCCATAGTGTACGTAAGTGAACATAGAATACTCAACAAGTGAGTTGTTAATTTAGATGACTGAGTTGCATTACTTATTACTGAAGTATATTCGACGAGTCGTAAACAAATGCCTGAGTTGCATTTAGTATGTTTTGCCTGTAACTGAGTTAAATGTTAAATTGCCATGTATTAAGAGACTTGTTTACATTAGTGTCGTTAAATCAAAGTAATTGTCGTGTGTAACTTGTTAATTTGTGCACACGTTTGCTGAAGTAATGTACATATCTTGTACCTACTTACTAATAATAAAACAGACATTTATCTTTGTGTTTTGAGACCTCAGTGTGTGAAGCAGTTATTCTTCGTAGTCCGGGAGAGAGTTGGGACAGAAAGGGATACACAACACCTTGTTGTTCTAAGTTTAATGTTACAAATTCTCTCTGGACTTGTCTTCACACTTCCTACTGCTATTGTTTTTATGCTACCAGCTACCATTAACAGTAGTCAGTCATCGTACTCAGTGAGACTGGGTGCGAAGGATATAATTGGTTACTGAGGGAGTGTAGGGTATGACACTAGTCTTGCTGGAGAGTCTCTTGAGTGACTGGAGGTGTTTTGTTATTAGAGGTACATAGCATTTGACTGAGAGGGGGTTCAAGCTTTCTCTGTGGCTAGAATTAGGAGCTGTTGGAAGACGTTCAGTTAACACTTGCCTCTCCTGACATTTAGAAGGCTCTCCCTTCGTGCTAAGGGGTCCTTGGATGCAGCATTTGTTAGGAGTGACTATTCTACGATAGTGAGACTTGGCGGGAAAGGAAGAGGATATTTGTAAGTTCAGGCTTACAAAGATAATAATGAGTAGAAGTATGTGTAATGCGTCCTATGAGAGCAGGGCTTGGGGGACGGGGAAGATTTAGGACTGAGAATGGAGAGTTAAAATGTAGGATGGGACATGAATGTATTAGTACTGTGATGAGAAAGGGTGGATTGAGATGGTCTGAACATATGGAAAGGATGGAGGATGACAGGTGGATGCAGAGCGTGAGAGGTGTGAACTTTAAGGGCAGGGTTGCAAGAGGCAAACTGAAAAAGACTTGGGGCGAGGTCATAGAGTGTGACCTCTGCGATATAGATTAAATATGGAAGTTGATAGAGTTTGAGCACAGTAAAAGGTCACCTTTAAACATCCAAGGCCGATGAATGCAAGCATGTTGGAGCTTTGATAAACGACACAAAACGAAAATAATTTCTGATGAGAGTGCCCCACGATTCAAAATCAAAATCATTATTCAACCCACTGACCCTGAAAGTCACCTATTCCTGTTGTGGCACATATACTGTTTACTGGAGGCAGGAGTCAGATCCTGTCAACTCCACTGACGAGAGAATGGTGTTCAAATGCCAACAATAACTTAGTAAAAACATGACCTAACAAGTGGTGCCAGGCACAACAAACCTCGCCCAACCACTCAAAGGTCATGGTGCCAAATGAGAGCCCACATGAGACTTCCTATATGTCGATAATAGTAAATATCTCTAACTTCAGTCACTTTCGAGTTATAGCCCCCTGAATATCCGTGACATTGAGTTTGACCTTTTAAGGTCATTTAAGGCCAAAGGTCATGGTACCAATTAAAAACCCATGTGGGACTTCCCATATGTTGGTACTAGTAAATATCTCTCTATCTTCAGTCAGTTTTAACTTAAANTGCAAATTGCAGTGTTGTGGAGTGATAATGTTTTTGTGAATCATAAAATCCAAACTTATATGATCGAACTAGCATCCAGAAAGAAAGCATTGTTCTAGCGTTAATAGATATCAAATTATTAGCTTCTGAAAAGCATGACAGTCGCGTCCAGCCAGGCTGAGCCGGGGTGGGTTGGGGCGCGATCAATTTTCCGCTTATACACCGATGATAAACTTCACTCGTTATCTTCGCACGCTTACTTGCTGGTAACTACTATGCGATGATGATAATTCACTTCAAGACTTTGCGAATCTATTCTCTGATACCTTCAAAGTGCCAAGAGATACGTATTTTATCTCCGTTGCTTGTTTGGTCTGAAATCAGTTAACTGAAAACAGTATGTCGCTCATACTAATTGTAACACCTCTAAATGTACAAAGAAAGCAGAAACAAGAAGAAACTGTACTCAGAGACTGAAGTACTCGCAGCTTTCATACTTGATACTTAAAGAGTGAATACTGTCACACGCAAAATATGGCAATCGGTCAAAGAGCCGAACATTGACCTTGCTGTTTGAGACTGAACCTCGGCTGGTTGGTTCTAAAATAGAATAATTTCGTCTGTGCCTGACTCTCATCCCATGCACTAACTTTGGTCCAAATCGGATCAGAATTGTCTGACTTGTGACTTTAACTCTTAACTTATTCTCAAAAACGATAAACCAACCTCTTGGCTGATCCTCTTTTTTTTAGTTTTTAGATCGCTTTCGTGAGGTCAGTCTGGTCAGACGTCTCAGTCGCTCTCGTGCGGTTAGTCTCAGTGTTGTGTTAGTGACCATACCCCTGTGTGAACAATGCACGAAAAAAAAAAAAACAGAAGTTGTAGCGAGTCAGTAAGTAGAAGACAGTCGATGAGATGAAAAGACTTTGACTCCTTCCTGTTGAGAGAAGCTGTATGTTTGGAGTACCCCCCCCCCCACACACACACATAATAGTTATTCTCTACACAGTTACGAATAAATCCCCTAAATAAAGTCAACAGTTGGGCATGGATTAAGAATGCATGAAATCGGCTTAGCACACCTAATATCTTGAAAGTAGATTTTGTAAGAGTAATTATAATTTTTCCACCATAAATCCCTAATGAGACCTCAAAATACATACAAAGATTATGCAGGGTTGAGTTACCTCCTATTGTTGAATATTAACAGAAAGTCCTTTGGAAGATTATGGCGATTGAAAAATGTAGAAACTAAGTATTGCGTGCATTAAAAGAAAGGTTACTTTCACCCCAATCAAAGATATGAGCCAAATCAGAAATTATGTGTGCCATAGGCTCACCCTATGCTTGTTGAAATAACTGCTGTGATAAACACTGTGAGACGCGGGTGGAAAGGTGATGGGTTGAGCCATGAGTGAAGTAATGGATAGGGTTTGATGTACAGCTTAGAAGGTCACTGATGAATTGAAGGAATAGAGTTGGTAAGAAGACAGGAACATGAAAACTCCTGGAGGAGATTGGTGGTTGTCTACAGATGCAGCTGTAAAACGACCAGAAATGAAACTAGAGATGAAGGCACTTGCAGAAGGATAGAAACCGTGAGAGAGCAGTTTGGAAATTGAAAATTGTGTCAGACTTGATCAAGAGCCTTTGACACATCAAGTGCAATGGCAAAGTCCAGGAAGGAAGTTGACCAGGAGTCTGAAAGGAAAGTGAGAAGATTACCGGGGAAGCGTCATTCGCAGAATCCACACTGGCAATTGGGGATAAGGTTTTGATAGGAAAAATGCTTTAACCCATCACACATCCCAGTCGATTTTTCTCCACTATCCTGACCAATTTTGGAGATGTTTTTTTGGCTCAAACCTCCGCTTTCGGTGAGAAATATCGAAAATTCATAGAGAAATAGCCCTCCTGAGCTTATAAATGTTGCTACAGGTGAAGAGTACCCTCACCTTTTCATGCTCTGAGGGTACCTGGCTTCAAAGAAAACGAACAATGGGAGGGGCAACAAATTCAAACCACTTAAATTTGGTATTTATTTATTTATTTGGTAAGAATTTATATGTAGTACAAGAGTATATTGGTTTTCACACAATAATATAGGTGATACTAGCGTTGTTCAATCACCAAACACATCAGTATATGGCACCTTCCTTTACGACATTACCACCTCATCACTTCTGTTTGTTTCTTCCTCTGGCTTGTTTCTTCCCTTGTCCTCCACCTCAAGATTCAGTTTCACCGTGAATTTCATCATTGGAGAGACTGTGGCGCGACATGGCTTTATTGGCCTGGTCACTGCTAACAGGTGAGTTGCCAAGAAAATGGCGTGCGAGGGGGAGGGGGGGGTCAGGTGGGGCCAGGCAGTATTAGAGGAAGGTCTCTCACATACGCCTACCAAAAATCACCATTGAAACTTGAAAAATGTGCAAATGACGGACCTTGAAATTGCAAGACGTATGGATACGTCGTTCGGTGTCACAGTGACATAATGTGGCAATGTACCCATACGTCGACGGGAGGCCTCGGGTTATTATAGTTTTTAAGGAGGAGAATCAATAACTTTATAAATGCAGGTCATCAAAACAATTAGGCGGTACTAAGAGCCCTGGGATTGGTAACCCTTTTCAGGACAGGCTGAATGAGAGCAAACTTCCAGTGAGAGGGAAAGACATGTTGACAAGGGCGAAAAGTTTATCTTGGCAAAGCGTAAGCACAGAAACACAGTTCTTGTGAACAATAGGAGGAATGCTATTAGGACAGTAAGCCTTGCTAGTTTTTAGGCCAGTGAGAACAGAAGTTACATCAAATGATGAAATTTAAAGGTCAGTCATGAGGAAGTGAGAGCTTGGGAGAGAATGTAGAATTGCACCGGATCCATCTAAGGTGGAACTAAAGGAGAGTGTCTGAACAAAGAGTTCTGCATTTTCAGTAAGAAAAAACGCTATATAGCCATCAGAATAGAAAAGAGGAGGGAGGGAGGATGAAGTAAACTTACTGAAGCTATTCTTAGCTGAACAAAAGAAAATACTAAGCATGATTCCGGGAAGATACATAAAAGAGACGGGATTCAGGGGTGGGTTGGCGCCAGTACCTTATGTAAGTCTTTGCGTTGTTGTGGACAGCATTAGAATAGGCAAGATTAAACTTAGGTTATTTTGCATTAGCCAGAAACTCAGAGAAGGGCATGCATGATTCCATGCCCTAGTGAATAATCTCTGTAATGCATGGTGCACACGCAGTTGGCCCCCACTATGGTTCTCCATGAAAAAATAAATAAATACTGCGTAAGGACATTCCTCAGCAGCCCCAAAGTGCCGCAGACACCACACCGCATCTTGGGAGGTCTGCGATAAGGTTGTTATTGGAAGAGCCGAAAGGAGAAAAAATCAACAGAATAAGCAGATGGATTAGCTGTAAGGAAAAGGTCAAGTATACTGGAAATCTCTCCAAACGGGAAGGGATATGATTAGCCCTTAAACCGCGGAGTTGTCGGAGGCACGCCGGGCCCATCCCGCGGGGATATTCGCACTCTGGCTGACTTTTTATAAATATTTGCCAAAAATCAGTTATTAGTCCTAGAACATTATAATTATATATGATTATGGCACATACCTTCAGCTTTCTTTTGGGATTTTTGTTTAGCACTTTTCGACTACCGTAGGACTTGTGGAGACTTCTGAAGTTGGGTAACTAAGTCTCCACTTTAGACTTCCCGACTTCCCGTAATATGAATACCACTGCCAGATATTAACACTAGAAACACTATTCAATGATTTCCAAGTAGTTTGGAATCCATACTAAAAAAAAAAAACACTCTGAAAGCAATGTAAAATACGAGCGCGTATAAGCCTCCCACTCGCGCTAATTCGCCGCTGGTATTCTGTCATTTCTTACTCATATACACACTCACACTTTATTATTTCTAGTACTTTATTACACTTATATATATCTACAGTCGTTTACCGCTTCGCACACGATGTTTAGTAGGGGTAGTCACAGGGCCTTTTATAATGGGTGCAAAAGCTGTAGAAATGGAGGGGCGTGATTTCACCATGAAGGACGAGAGCGAACTGACTGTACAATGCGTATCTCGGTAGCCAAGAGTTGAAAATGTCAGCTGCTAATGTATATGATAAGATATAAGTCGTAGGAAATCTAGACAATACATAATGAATTAGGTAGTTCCAGGTGAATATAAATATCACTCAGGCTTCTCCCTTCCTTTCTTATATACATTTATATTATGAGAGTAGCTCATACGGCATATTTCACGGGGAAAAAAAGCAGGGGAAATTAGTGAATGAGTGCAGGTTGGATGTTGCCAAGTGATAATTAGCCAATTCTGGGTGTATGGCACTATCAATTACCTTATTTTTAATATGTATATATTATTTTGTATAAGAATATGGCATAGGGCTCATTTCAATGGATGGAATCAGTGGAAAAATCCGGGGAAGATTTACTTAGCGCAGAGCGGCTGAGCAGACGATACGAGAGGGTAATGGAGGGGAGGTAGGGAGGGGAGTCTAGAATGGGGGAAAATGGGTAAATTGTCAACAATGGATGGGAGTACTGATGACATTAGCAGCTCTGACTATTGTTGGACATTGGCAGTGCTGATAGATGATACAAGTCACCACCTGAAAGCCTGGGGGAATTAAAAATAACAGAGTCACTCAAGTGATGCCCCGCGGTATGACCCATTGCACCCGACCGTCATGAAAGTGACGACCTGCGGTTAAGGGTTTAGGGTGCTGTACAAGCTCTTCTAGGTCATTAAGGATATAAAGGATGTAGACTTTTTTACCGGGTGGGTCTGTGAATAGAGAGGAAAGTCGAAGGTGGTGGTAAACATTGAAACGCATGACAACTGAAGCGAGACTGTAGAGAATTCAGGGGATTCAAGTTCAGGAGTAACAGAACAAGATATGTAGTTGTGTACATATACACAACTACCATCTTTGGCTTTGAAATGAATGTAGAGAACATAGGATATAGAGAAGCGTGTACTGTCAGTCAGTTAGCAGAGCTGAATATCGAGAGGAAGAGAAGGAGCGGATTTGATGTAGAGAGATGGTGATCAACAGAAAGAAAATGTAAACATTTAAAGGATAATGTATAGGAGAGTATGCTAGCCAATTTTAGCAAACTGGGGTGGTCTGAAGCTATTTCTGAGGGTTGAGGAAATAGGAGATATAGCTGTCCCTATCACCAGTTTTTCATCAAGTTTGGGAGTACAGCCCTGTTCAGCTGGTATGACAGTCTGCTGAAACATAAAAAAGGACTGATGTTAGGATGGCAACAGCAACATAGAAGGTGATGTGCCCTACTCCGAAAACAAAATGCCAATGACGCTGCAAACTGAGACGCCATTATAGAGAATGAGCAGACCATGCTTCCACTCCACATCATTATCTTATCCGCCTGGCAATATCGGACACAAGCCTGGGCAGAGAGGAGGTATAGGAGACGAAGAAAAAGATGGAAAAGTATATAGAAGGAATGAAGAAGACGACGCGATTGCCATGGGCAGAGAGTGTTGAAGAAGTGTATAAAACCCTCCAGCATAAGCATCGTGCAGAGATTAGAACAAGAGTGCAGGAAGCATGGGAACTGCAGAGAGGGCATGAGGACAATGGGGAATGAAAGGCACTGCAGAGGAAGAAGAATGTGAAGTATAATAACAGGAGAAAACAAGAAAACTTATGGAGAAGGAGGTTGATTAGATGATGGGTAGAGATGTAAGAAAATACACTAGAGTACTTACTGCATGTCGAGATGAAAAGACTGCCGTCGTACCCTCCATGGATGACCAGGGATCCTCAATGGGGCGTGGGGGTGAGAGGAAGTAGTCACGAGGAAGGGAGTACGTGTATCTATCGTTATGAGTAGCATCAGCGATTCATAACCTTTGTCTCTTCGCCGCACTGTTGCTTCTTTATCTCTCTTCTATCGGTACTTCAGTGGTCACTGTTCCTCTGAACTGTCTGCTTGCATCCCTCCACTTCTACGACGGGCACGTAGTACCCGTCTAGCAACAAACTCTCATCCCTTTTCTGTCCGGCTCTCTAATGCAAGAGTTAATCATTACTTCCTGTCCTTCATTTATGCAACTGGTCAGTTCTGGAACTGTCTCCCTCTGTCTGTATTCCCTGCTTCCTATGATCTCCAATCTTTCAAACGCAGTGTGTCCAGGCATCTCGAAATGAATGGATCTTGAATTTCGCTCTCTTTTGTATTGTTTTTACTTTTTCTTGGAAGGAACAGTATGCGGGCCCATGGCCCTTGGTTCCTTCTTCCTTGCATAAAAAAAAAAAAAAATGTGAGTTCATCATTATGGTTTGTATCAATGACCTAAGAACAGGTCAAGACAGTGCCTAATGAAATATATATATAAAGTCGATCATAAGGGTGACTGAGTTAAAAGAATCTTATAACTTGTGCCGGCGGGACGAACAAGAGCCGTGTCCCAGAAACGTAGTCATCCTGCTGAGGGAGGCAAATAGTCAAGATCGTTGGTCATGCGGTACTGGTGAGTCGAAGTTACTGACTCAGGGAAG
>JAGKTI010023247.1:0-14895 GCA_018397915.1 Birgus latro
AGCTTTGTAGTTACCCTCCATAACTACTAATATTATATCTCCAACCTTACTCAGTTCTTCTCTTTCCCTTTCTGATCTTACCACCATATGTTTTTCTTTTACTTCTGAAGTTATCACACATTTTTTCTTATCTGCTACATCCCTGACTAAGGATTCCTTACTTCTCAGTACCCTAACCACTTCCTTCTCCATCTTTTCCATGCTTTGTTGTTCTATAATCTCTTTCAAATTTACATTTCCTTCCTCTTGAATTTTCTTCAACCCCTTGTGTTCTTGATTTCCTTAATGCGCTCATCTTGCATCTTTGATTTTGATTCATACTCATCTAGTTCACTTTTCCTCCTATCCCTTTCTTCTTCCAACCTCTTTTTTCCCCCCTCTTGAGCTGTTTTATTTCATTACTTTGATCTCCTTCTCCTGTTCTAAGGTCCGTTCCTGCAACTCTCTTATTACCGACCACGGGAGTGTGAGAAAAGGGGAGTATGGATGGGGTATATGTGCGGGAGTAGGTGAGAATGAGAGGGCAAAAGAAGGAGTGTGTATTGTTGTAACAGATGGAAGGAGAATATAAGAGGGTATGGATCAGTTGGCTTAAGGATTGTGTGGGGAAGAGTAAAAGTTGGACTACAAATGTGGGCGATTGTGTGCGTGTATGCGCCAACGCAAGATCATGTTAGCAGAATGAGAGAAGAGTTCTGGACAAATGTGGAAGCATGCTTGGAAAAGTTTGAAAGGAATAAGAGAGTGCTTTTGATTGGAGATATGAATGGAAAGTAGGGAATGTGAATGTGGATGGAGTGGTTGGTGAGTGGGGTGTGCCTGCAGAGGTGGAAGAGAATGGCAGTGCTTTAATGGCCATTTGTGCCAGGAGGGGGATTGTGTGCGTGTATGTGCCAACGCAAGATTGTGTTAGCAGAATGAGAGAAGAGTTCTGGACAAATGTGGAAGCCTGCTTGGAAAAGTTTGAAAGGAATGAGAGAGTGCTTTTGAATGGAGATATGAATGGAAAAGTAGGGAATGTGAAGGTGGATGGAGTGGTTGGTGAGTGGAGTGTGCCTGCAGAGGTGGATGAGAATGGCAGTGCTTTAATGGCCATTTGTGGCAGGAGGGGGTTAGTGATGGCTAACACCCTCTTCAGGCACAGGATGATCCATACATGACGAGTGATGAGAAGGGTGTATGGTGAACTGAATGAACGGAATGCAGTGATTGATTGTGTGTGTGTAGATGAAAGGATGAGAAGGTGTGCAATGGATGCAAGAGTATATAGAAGTTGGGGGGTGGACCTTCGGACCACCACTTGGTGGCGGTCAGAATCAAAGTCCAAACAAAATGGAGAAAGAGAAGGGATGGACAGGAGGAAGTAGTTCATACAAGGAGGGTACAAAAGTTACAAGAGGATGGAAAAAAGGCAGAATATAAATGGGAAGTGGAGGAGCGATTGGGTAAATATAGATTGGAGCAGATGGGGGACGTTGAAGGTGTGTGCAAGATATTCACAGAAGAAATCTGTGCTGCATGTGAGGTGGTGTGTGGGGTGAAGAGAAGACAGAAGGGGGTTCAGGGAACTGCATGGTGGACTGAAGAGGTGGGAGAGGTTGTGGCACAATAGAATTTCATTAAAATCAAGCTTTATTGATCTACCAGAAGACCCGCCGACATGTCATAAAAATACCCCCGCTAATACCAATACACCAGTCTTAGTTCATACAAGGAGGGTACAAAAGTTACAAGAGGATGGAAAAAAGGCAGAATATAAATGGGAAGTGGAGGAGCGATTGGGTAAATATAAATTGGAGCAGATGGGGGACGTTGAAGGTGTGTGCAAGATATTCACAGAAGAAATCTGTGCTGCATGTGAGGTGGTGTGTGGGGTGAAGAGAAGACAGAAGGGGGTTCAGGGAACTGCATGGTGGACTGAAGAGGTGGGAGAGGTTGTGGCACAATAGAATTTCATTAAAATCAAGCTTTATTGATCTACCAGAAGACCCGCCGACATGTCATAAAAATACCCCCGCTAATACCAATACACCAGTCTTGTATGAGACATCCCTAGCATGTATTCAATATGGACGGTGGGTGTTAGCGCCAAAGTGGTGACATGTAGAGTGTATGGTATGTAGGAGGACTGCTGGGCCTTGAAAGCAGGCTGTAAAGCCTGTGCCCAGAGTCGGACACATAATATATATATATATATAATGAGTGGATGAGGAACAGTAGCATCAAAGAAGTTGAAAGACGAAAGAGAGAGTTATATGTTTAGAGGAGGAGAGGTGAAAAGATTAGTAAGAAGAGAATGGATGGGGAATTTCGAAGGAATTTGAGTGTAAAGTGGAGGGAATGTAAGAAAACGTTTTGGAAAGAGGTAGAGTTAGACAGGATGCCAAAGAAGTTAGTTGGGGTGTGAAAGATAAGAATGGTAAGATTGCTAGTGGAGAAGGGAGAAAAAGTGAACAGATGGAGTGAACACTTTAATGAGTTGTTGAACTTGGGTATGAAAGTAATCCAAGTATAAGTGGCTGAGGAATGGCAGGGAGAAGGAGGGATGTGGGAAGAGAGGAAGAAATCGGTAGGATAGAAGTGGTGGAAGCATTGAAGAAAGTTAAAATGGGGAAAGACCCAGGAATTGATGGAGTGTGTGGTGAAATGCAGAAGCATGGGGGAGAGATAGTAGTAGAATGGATGTGGAAGGTGCGCAGATTGGCATGGGAGGAAGGTCGAGTCCCAGAGGATTGGAAGTCAGGTATATTTATTCTCCTGTAGAAAGGAAAAAGGGAAAAAGAAGTGTGTGGTAATCATAGGGGCATTTGTCTTCTTAGTGTAATAGGAAAAGTATATGGTAGGATACTTATTGACAGAGTTAGTGAAATAACAGAGGAATTAGTTAGAACAGGGAGGTTTTAGGAAGGGAAGAGTTGTGTAGACCAGATATTCATTCTTAGATCTTTAGTGGAAAAGTTTCTAGAGAAGGGAAAGAAGTTGTATGCAGCCCTCATGGATTTGGAGAAAGCATATGACATGGTGGATAGACAAGGATTGTGGAAAGTATTAAGAATGTATGGAGTAGATGGGAAGTTGTTGATGGCTGTGAAGAGTATGTATGAGGGTGCTAAGGCTGCAGTGCATGTGGATGGTGAACGGAGTGAATTTTTCCATTTGAAGGTTGGATTGAAACAAGGATGTCATGTCTCCATGGTTGTTCAATCTGTATGTGGATGGGGTTATAAAAGAGATACAAGGTAGGGCAGTGGATGTTGGAGCAGCCCTAGTGAGAGAGGGCAGTGTTTGGAAACTCCCTGTACTGTTGTTTGCAGATGATACTGTGTTGTTGAGTGAAGACGAAGGGGAGCTGCATATCTTGGTTTGGGAGTGTGTGTAAGAAATGGAATCTAAAGGTAAATGTAGGGAAGAGTAAAATGACGGTCTTTCAAAGAAGTGAAGTCAGTGAATGTACAGTGAGATTGGATGGGGAGGATATGGAAAATGTGAGTGCATTTAAGTACTGGGTAGTGTGATAAGGATGGAAGTTTGGAGGGTGAAGTGCTTGAAAGGGTGCAGCAGGGAAGAAAGGTTGCTGGTTCCTTGAAAGCAGTGATAAGAAACAGGGAAGTGAGCATGGAAGTGAAAAAGTTACTACATGACAGTATTGTGTTACTAACTCTGACTTATGGAAGTGAAGCTTAGACCCTGTTGGAAAGACAGAAATCAAGAGTGAGAGCCGTGGAAATGAGTTATTTGAGAGGAACACGTGGAGTCGCATGGAGACAGACTGACATGGTTGTGACCATCATCCACTCACTTGATGTAGTGCTGCCTACTTCTTCCTTAGCCTTTGCCATTCTTTTTCTATGCCTGCCCTCCTCTCTTCCTATTTCTCCCAACTTTCCTGTCACTACTTATTGATTTTCTTTCATTTATAGGTGGATGTACATTGAGTGACAAGCCAAATGGTTTCCTGTAAGCCAAGAAACCATTTACAGTGCTGGGTGGTAACCATATAACCAAACCATACATGCTTCCTAAGTGTCAACAAGTGGGTTGGTGGAGGGTTAGTGCCCCGCCCTTTAAAACTAATTACTTAAAGTCAAATGGCCACCCCTTACAGGATTATGGCATCTGGCAATAAATAGATAGATAGATGGATGTGGAGTCACATAGAGAGACAGACTGACAAATAAGGAAGTGAAGGAGTGTTGTGGTGTGGATGTGGATGTGATAGGAAGCATTAGGAGAAACACATTAAGGTGGTTTGGCCATGTGGAGAGGATGGAGAGTGTGAGACTGACAAGGAGAGTGTATGTGAGTGAGGTGGAGGGGGGGGGAGGCCAAGGATGAGATGGAGTGGAGAAGTATATGAGAGAGGGGGGTGTGAGCTGGAAGCAGGGCAGTGAAATGGTGGGGGACAGAGCAACATGGAGGCAATTTGTTTGTGGCCACCCCTTATGGGATTGAGGCATCTGGCAATAGATAGATGGATGGAGGGAGCATTATAGCCGATTGTTGAATGAGGAGTTTGATTGGGATAGAGAAGGTTTGGAGCCAGCTGATCCAGTGTTTGGCCCTTGGCCTTTGATTGACGCTGCTACTGTGAGTCAGGCAATAGGCAGGATGCGGGTGGAGAAGGCGACAGGTGTGTCTGGGTTGACTGCCGAGATGTTGAAGGCCTCAGGAGATACTGGGGTGAGGTTAGTCACTGACCTGATAAATATGATTATATATGAGTGTTTTGTCCCAGATGATTGGCTGAAGAGTATAATTGTAAATGTGTACAAAGGAAAGGGTGATGCCCTGGAAAGGGGACATTACAGAGGTATAAAGCTCTTAGATCAGATAATGAAAGTAATGGAGAGAGACTTCTAGATGGTATGATTAGAGAAAGAGTGAATATCGATGAGATGCAGTTTGGGTTTATGCCAGGCAGGGGGACCACTGATGCCATATTCATTGTTCGACAGCTTCAGGAAAAATATATTGGAAAGAAAAGGGAATTGTATTTTGTTTTTGTTGATTTGGAAATTGCCTTTGACTGAGTCCCTAGAGAAGTGGTGAAGTGGGCAATGAGAAAGCTAGGGTTGGAAGAATGGCTGGTTATGGGTGCTTGCACCCAGGTAAGGGTGAATGGAGCTTTGAGTGATGAGTTTTCTGTGAATGTTGGTGTGCATCAGGGGTCAGTTCTCTCTCATCCTGCCCAGCTGGGTGGGAAAACATCGCTCATGACCTGGGAAACTGAGCTATAAACACAATGGGTGGCCATCCTGCTCTTATTTCTCCTATAAGGAGTACTTTTTTTTTTTTTTTTTTTTTGCTTTTCCTTGATTTATATGCCCTTTTGGATTGTATTATGCAATAAAAAAAATTTCCATTCTTCGTCCGGGATTGGGTGCGTATAAAATTGCAAAAATGCCTGGGATGGTACGGGTTAACTCTCTCAGGAACCTGGCCCGCGCACCCTTATTTCCCCTCCCGATTTCGGCCCAGCCAGATATTTCCCTCTGCGCTGAAAGTACTGTTTATAATTTTCGTTACAGAACAGGCCATAATACAGATACCAAATATTGTACTGTATTTTTTTTGTTGCATTGGAAAGCGGAAGGTTCTTTTGTTCTTGGGCTGTAAATATGTAAACTTTTAAATTTATTTGGAAATAAGCGTTTGAATACCATATTGCGTTCTTTCACAAAGAAATTGGAACTTTTTGAGGAAGTTAAATACATATTATTGTATTAAATACAATCCCTCATCTCATTGACACCAAAGTAATATACACATACATTATGTGGTCTTTGAGTAATTAAGTGTATAAAGCACATGAAAATTTTCTGTGGTACTACAGTATTTTCTGGTCCCAGTCAAAGTGAATCTATCTACCTATCTATTGCCAGACGCCATAATCCCGTAAGGGGTGGCCATTTGACTCTGAGTTATTTGTTTTACGGGGAGGGGCACTAACCCTCCACCAACCCACTTGTTGACACGTAGGGAGCACGTATGGTCTGGTTATATGGTTACCACCCAGCGTTGTAAATGGTTTCTTGGTTTACAGGAAACCATTTGGCTTGTCACTCAATGTAAAGCCACCTGTAAAGGAAATTTATTGTAATAGCCACAATAAGTAAAAGATTGTCACTTGTGACTTGGACCAGTGAAGCACATGTTTACAGTTAGTCACACCACTGCCAGACTTATGAGCCTGTAATGCGTATGAAAGCAGATCATACACCTTTTCTTTCTTCTTTTCATCCAGTGGTTCACATGCGTCAAAATGTGTACGAAAACCGTGGGGGGGGGTAAGTAGATCACACACGTTAAATGCAAATGAAAACCGTGGTAGGGTTAATCGGCTTTTGCTTGTTGATTTGCAGCCTTATTTGTATTGCTGTTGTACCTAAAGAAAAGTGAGCTATGTTGAAGCTAAATTGTTTGTACAGTACTATGCCTGTTTTTGTGATGGTAAACTGTTGACATTAGTACAGCCTCATCAACTTGATAAAATTTCTTGAGTTGATTGGAGATCTCAAGAGGCAGTCTTTGCCCATGAGTACTTCTAGAAGCAATCTTGTCTGCGAGTGATTCTGGAAATCGCAGTCACTGCCACCTCCTCCTGTCCCTCCTGTACTGTAGAAGTTAGAGGCTTTTTGCAGCACCTCTGTTTGGAGTTGCAATGGCCTTGTAGCTGTCAAGACATATTGTTAATTTACCTTTCTTTGCAGAAGAGACCCAAGAAAATGGAGAGGCAAATGGAGATGCTCAAGTGGAAGAAAATGGTGAAGCTAATGGTGTAGAGGAGGAAGCCAAAGAGGAGAAGGAAGAGGAGCCTACTGAAGAAGCAAAGGAGGAGGAGCCAGCCAAGGAGGGAGAGGAAGCAGCAGCTGAGGAGAAGGAGAATGAGCCAGAGCCAGAAGGTACAGTAATATCATATTTGAACTGTATCCTGTAAGAAAAATTTGATTGAAGAGGTTACATATGTCAGTATTTTCTGATGCATCCCTGTTGTTAATCCAGTATTGCTATTCATACTAAGCATTTGTTTATTGTTGACATTCAAAGATTCTGTCTTACCAGATGCCTTAACCCTGGTACCACAATCCCAAACAGATAATCTGTTCATACTGAATAATCCCCATCAACATAACCATATCCCACACCAAGCACACTTCCTTTCATCATCCCCAGACATCACCTTTTGCTCCCCAAACATCACTCCCTTAACATCCTGGAGAATGGTCAATACCCTTGGTTCTGAGCACCTCCCAATCATTATCACTATCAAAACCAGATTCACCCCAGCTGGCCACACACTCACTATCTGCATACCTATATACCTAGGCTGCTTCCCCCAAGGAAAGGAAGATAGCCGGGACAGGACAACACACTTCCAATCACTCAAAAACACATTTATTCGCATCTTAGCCCCAGGGGGCTACGCATACACTAATTATAAGAGAGCCAAGTGGGAGACCTTCACAACTGAAACAACAGCTCACCCATCACAAACATCAGCACCGCTGTGCACACTTTCAGTACAATTATTCAAAATGCAGACAAAAAAACACATCTCCAGAGGCAACAGAAAGAGAGACAACCCCGACTTCACACCAGAAATTCAAGGTCTCATGTCAGTGGGACACACTACGGCACTCCCCAACACCTCATACACAAGACACTGTACCACAAATACAAGAATGCAACACTCAAATAAACAGTAAAATATCAGAACAGCAAACACTGAATTGGAATAATTATCTCCAAACATTTGATCACAACACAAACACCAGCAAACTCTACAAAACACTAAACAGCATCACACTCTCCACTAGCAGCACTACACAATCACATGCTGCTGTCGCAACAACAGACGCCGTACCTTCAAACAAACAACAAGCAAACACTCTCTTCAATCACTTTTCACATGTCAGCCATCTAAACCCGTCGCGATGACCGATGTGTCATCCGACCCAGACATTGCACCTTTCCCTCGCAACCAAACGAAGCACATCATTAGCAACCTTAAGCACTCATCTGCCTGTGGACCAGACAACATAAGCAACATACACCTTGAACATCTTGGACCACAAGGCATACAAGCACTCATTACCATACCAAACTACATCTACTCACACAACATAATACCCAACATCTGGAAGCATGGCACTATCATCACTAACCCCAAACCCAACAAAGACCCCACATTACCTTCCTCACACTGCCCCATCACACTCCTCTGCATCCCCTCCAAAGTCACTGAAAGACTGGTACTACAACTAGTAACACCTCACACCCCCCTAGCCCCATCACAACATGATTTTATGCCACTACACTCCACAAACACCCACTATCCCCAAACCCAACAAAGACCCCACGTTGCCTTCCTCACACCGCCCCATCACACTCCTCTGCATCCCCTCCAATGTCACTGAAAGACTGGTACTACAACTAGTAACACCTCACACCCCCCCTAGCCCCATCACAACATGATTTTATGCCACTACACTCCACAAACACTCTTCTTACAGACCTCACACAGAGAGTTTTTGATGGCATGAATTCAGCTAGGCCACCACAGAACACTCATTGTCACACTAGACATTGGTAAAGCTTTTGATTCCATCCCTTGCCACAACCTCACAAACAAAATATTCAACACAAACATGCACAATAACACAAAAAGATGGCTGGCAAGCTACTTAGCAGGCAGATGTGCACGTGTAACTTTTGCCAGTCAGTCTTCGAACATCAGAAACTTAAAAAATGGCGTCCTCCAAGGATCGGTTTTGTCCCGTACACTCTTTAACCTATACATGCTTGACATACCCACACCCCATACACCACAGATACACATAGCTTCTTATGCAGACGACATAACACATGTACACACCAAAATGCAAACACAGCCGCATATATCCTCCAGCCTTATCTCAACACACTCACACTACACGCATGGTTCACTACAAACAGGCTCAAACTAGCCCCAGCCAAACCTACAGTGACCCTTCTCACAAGCTGGAGAGCAGAACACAGTCACATCCCACACCTCACTGTAAACAACACTCCCCCACCACACACACACACACACACACACACACACACACACACACACACACACACACACAAAATCCTTGGTGTAACATACAATACATCAATGTCATTTAAACAACACATCACAAACATCAAAAATAAATTAACACATAGACTCAATGCCTTGAGGTCACTTGCCCATACAACATTTGGACACAACAAAGATACCACCACCACAGTATACAAACAATATATACGTTCAGTGATGAATTATGCAAGCCCTGCTTGGGCTCCTAACCTCACTATAACACTCTTCAGACCATACAAAACAAGGCCCTAAAAGTAATCACAGGCTGCACAGCTATTACACACACAGACCATCTACACCAAGAAACCAAAGTCCTCAAAGTCAAGGATCATCTAGATGTGAGAGGCACCCAAATTCTCACTGCAGCCTCCACAAACCCACAACATCCACTACACTACATGGCAGCACATCCACACACACCAAAGAACATCAAAACAACAACTAGCACACGATATCATACACAAATACTGTCATCTCTTCCCCCCTGCCCACCTCAGACCAGCCTCCAGAATCATATTCATGTTCATAATCAAATCACTCGCTGTTTCATTCAGTCACTTAAAGACAAAACACAGCTGCATGCACGGCCTCCTGATATCCATCCTTCTTAATGCTATCTCCTTCATGAGGACAGGGTCCACTTGGCCAGGCTGAGATGTAGGCATCATCCAGCCCTCTTGAGTTATCAGAAGAGGCTGGATGACTCCGTCATTGACGCCTGCCCAGGATGCAACACAGCACCCCATACAATTAAGCACATCATGGAAGACTGCTTTGCACACAGTCACCTATGCCAACAACACAACATACACTCCTTGAGAACTCTGTGGGAAAGCCCGGTTTCGACCCTGGCCTTCCTTAGGGACTCGGCTGTTCAGCCAGACTACCTAGGGAACAACTACTACTACTACTACATGCTCAATAACACAAAATGATGGTTGCAAACTACTTAGCAGGCAGATATGCACCCCTAACATTTGCCAGTCAATCTTCAGACATCAATAACTTCACAAATGGCATCCCCCAAGGATTTGTTTTGCCCCCTACTGTCTTTAACCTATACATGTGTGACATACCCACACAGTACATACACATAGCCTCCTACACGGATGACATGACATGTGTACACACCAAAATGCAAACACAGCCACACACATCCTCCAACCTTACCTCAACACACTACACGAATGGTTCACCACAATTAGGCTCAAAATAGCCCCAGCCAAATATACAATGACCCTTCTCACAAACTGGACAGCAGAACATGGCACATTCCATACCTCACCATAAACAACACTCCCCTACCACACACACACACACAATCCTTGGTGTAACATACATCAGTGTCATTCATACAACACATCATAAACATTAAAGATAAATTAACACCAAGACTCAATGCTTTGAGGTCACTTGCCCATACAACATTTGGATACAACAAAGAAACCACCACCACAGTATACAAATAATACATATGTTTAGTGATGAATTGTGCAAGCCCTGCTTGGGCTTCTAATGTCACTCAAACACACTACAACACCCTATGGACCATACAGAACAAGACTCATAAAATAATCACAGGCTGCACAGCAACTACACCCACAGACCACCTACACCAAGACACCAAAGTCCTTATAGTCAAGGACCATCTAGACATGAGAGGCACCCAATTTCTTGCCACAGCCTCCACAAACCCACACCATCCACTCCACTACATGGCAGCACATCCACACACACCAGGGAACATCGAAACAACACCCAGCACACGATACCATACACAAACACTGCCATCTGTACCCCCTCGCCCACCTCAGACCAGCTTCCAGAAGCATATCCATACTCAAATCACTCGCTGCTTCATTCAGTCACTCAAAGACAATACATAGCTGCATGCACGACCTCCTGATATACACAAGACAGTACACAGCTGCATGCATGACCTCCTGATATACGCAAGACAATACACAGCTGCATGCATGACCTCCTGATATTCACAAGACAATACACAGCTGCATGCATGACCTTCTGATATACACCCTTCTGCATCTTATTTCCCTCGTGAGGACAGGGTCCACCTGGCCAGGCTGAGATGTGGGCATCATCCAGCCCTCTTGAGTTACCAGAAGAGGCTGGATGACTCCGTCGCTGATGTCTGTCCAGGTTGCAACACAGCACCCCATACTATTAAGCACATTATGGAAGACTGCATTACACACAATCACCTGTGCCAACAACACAACATACATTCCTTAAGAGTTTTGTGGGAAAACCCAGTCTCGGCTGTGGCCTTCCTTGGGGACTCGGGACTGTTTGGCCAGACTGCTTAGGGAACAACTGCTACTACTACTACTACCCCTAACCGCCGGCTGACGTGTATAGCGTCACAATTCAGGGTGCGGAGTGCCGCCTGCTGACGGGATATACAGCAAGCACCCTCCTGCCGCCCTTTGAACTTATGTCCATTTTCTGTGACAACCATTTGGTAGGTACCCAAGGTACCCCACTGATGCATGGCCCGGTTTGTACTCAGCGCTGGTAGAGTGAAGTCTTTCTTATTCTCCTCCTTCGATTCCTTCCCTCCGTGCGCGGGGCTGATTACATCATCGACCCCTGCGAAAGTTCTGCCCTTACTGCTGGGGAAAGGGCTCATTGACTGAGCAGGTGTGTGGGAAATTGTGAATTGTAAACAGGTATGCACAAGTGTGTGTAGATGGGGGCACCCATCATCCACTTGCGCAATGTAGAGATGACATGATCTTTACACTGAGTGACAAGCCAAATGATTTCCTGTACCCAGGAAACCATTTACTATGCTGGGTGGTAACCATATATCTGGGTTTTTTTTTGGCAGGGTTAAGTGTCCCCCAGATTTCCCTATCCAAAATCACTTAACCCGTACCATTCCAGGCATTTTTGCTATACCCACCTAATCCTGGACCAAGAATGGAAAAAAAATTTATTACATAAAACAATCCAAATGGACATATAAATCAAGGGAAAGCAAAAAAAAAAAAAAAAAAAAAAAAAAAAAAAAAAAAGTACTCCTTATAGGAGAAATAAGAGCAGGATGGCCGTGTCTCCTTATAGGAGAAATAAGAGCAGGATGGCCGTGTCTATCATGTTTATAGCCCAGTTTCCCCAAGTCATGAGCAACGTTTTCCCAACCAGCTGGGCAGGACGAGAGAGAACGGGGGAGGAGATTGGGGGATTCCCGGCTCTCCATTAGCTCGTATTCCTCCCCAGAAGAGTCATCCAGGTCGTCGTCTTCTGAAGAATCACTAAATGAAAGGAAAGAAGAGTCCATGTGAATATTTCAACAGCCTCCTCCAGCCCAGTGAGGTGGGAAAATGGTGTCATTTTCGCGACATTCTGATGCAATGACAGACAGTGGCACACTGATGTTACCAACCCATGCAGAACCAAACCTATTGCTACAAGTCCTTGTTCACAGTGTTGCCAACACATTTATCTGCTCCTTAGCAAAAAATTAGCTACATTGAAGCAGTTTCAGATGCTGTACAACACTTGAAATGAGCTGTCGGCACCATCACGTCAGTGGTATTGATTGAGCTGTTTTGTACTGTCGGCATCATGCCGATGGCGGGAGTGTATGGGTTAAATCATGGCAGTCGTTTCAGAGAGCCTCGGAGGGTCCAGTACTGCACAGGGCCCCAACCAAATGGGCAGATTTGCATGGCCATGTGGAATGTGAGAGGTGTAAATGAGAAGAGCAAGAGAGTGGAAGTGGTCACTGTGTTCAAGAGTGTGAGATATGCCATGATGGCATGATGTGAAACGAAGATGAGAGTGTGAAGTGGAGTGGGAGGGTGTGAAATGTGTAAGATCAGGAATGAATGGGCGAGGAAGATGCAAGGAAGTAGTTGCTTTGTTGATGAATGAAGTGTGGCAGAGTGAAATGAGAGACTACAAATGTGTCAGCTCGAGGTGTATGTACTGTATATCAAGGTCAAGTTTGAGAAGGTGAAAGTCATGGTAATTGTAGTGTATGCACCGTGTGAGGACAAGAGTGAGAGAGAGGTTTTGGGATGAGCTGGATGAAGTAGTGGGACAAATGCCCAGGAGCTATAAAGTGATTGTATTTGGGGATATGAATGGAAGAGTAGGCAATGGTCCTGAGGATGACATAATGGGTTGTTATGGAGTGCCAGGAGAAAATGATAATGGGAAGTAACTAAAGGATATGTCAGGAGAGGACGGTTTGTATTTGTAACTTGTATTTCAAACACAAAGATGCACATAAATACACGTGGTATAGAGGGAACGGGGATCATGTTGAAAGGAGCCTGATTGATTACGTGCTCATAGAGAGGTCAATGCTGGGAATGGTTGCTGATTTGAGGGTCGTGAGAGGACGAAGTGGAGGTCTGTCAGATCACATGATTGTGGTATGCAAGATTGAGCTGAGAGAAGTGAGGTGGTTCAGGAGAGAGAGGAGCAGTCAGGGAGAAAGACTGAAAGTTGAGAAGCTGAGGATCAAAGAAATGGCAGATGATTACCAGACCAAAGTAGAGGAGTTAGAATCATTGAACTGAAGTGAAATGAATTTGGACAGCCTGTGGAATGCATATAGGGGCTGCTTAGTTAAGAATGCTACAGCGGTGTGTGGTGTGGCAAGAGTAACAACAAAGAAGAAAGGTGTGGGATGGTGAGGTTAAGCGAGTGGAGGAGGAAGAAGTGGTTAAAGGACGGGTTCAGTTGAAGTAAAAACTGAATACATTGAGAGCAAGAAGCACATAGAGAGACTAGTGAAGAGAAAAAAGAAGAAGGTAAATGATGATCTAGGAAGAAAAATGAATGCAAACTCCTCTGAAAATATGAAGTTATTCTGAAAAGAGGTGCGGAAATGTAGAAGTGAAAGGGGATAGAAGTAAGGACCAGATGGAAAGAATATTTTGAAAGCCTGATGAATGGGAAGAGAGAGAGCAGAACAGCTGTAAACATGATTGGTTTTGGGGGTGTGCAGAGAAGGAATGCAGTGCCCGGAGATGTGACACTTGCACGGGTGAAGAGTGCTGTGAAGCAGCTGAAAAATGGGAAGGCAGCTGGGGTTGATGGGGTGTATGCAGAGATTAACTGTAGTGGAGAGAGTGGAATGAGTGCTTGTCAGAGATATGTAAGAAGGCATGGATGAGTGAAACGTTTCCTTAGAGTGGAAAAAGGCTATGATTGCACCTCGGTACAAAAAGGTGAGTGAAGTGAGTGAAAGAATTATCGTGGCATATGTTTATTGAGCGTGGTAGGGCTTAAGGGTAAATGCAGATAAAACAAAAGTGATGATATCTAGGGTTGGTGGCGGTACAATCAGAGGAGAGGGAGAGTGGCCATGTGCAGTTTGCCACAAAGGTGTGGGAAGTAATTCCATCTTGTGCAGTGTTTGTGATAAATGGGTGCACAAGAGATGTAGTGGTATTAGAGGTAGACTGCGAGATAATGGTGATTTTATGTGTGTGGCGAGTCGGAGAGAGCAGGTGGAGTGTGTTAGGCGTGAAAGGATTGAACTTGCTGGTGAGTCTCTTGAGTGTGTGGAAGAGTTTTTTTATTTGGGAGACATTTTATGTGCCGGAGGTAGGGCTGGAGCTATCTTGGTTGCTAGGGTGAGAAGTGGTTGGAAGAAGTTCAGGGAGCTATTGCCTCTCCTGACATTGAGAGGACTCTCTTTACGTGCTAAGGGGTCTTTTTATGCAGCATGTGGTAGGAGTGTGATGCTGTATGGTAGTGAAAACGTAGGCAGTAAAGGAAGAGGATATTCACAGGCTTAAACGTACAGATAT
>JAGKTI010023248.1:0-14894 GCA_018397915.1 Birgus latro
TCAATGGTCACTGTTCCTCTGAACTGTCTGCTTGCATCCCTCCACCTCTACGACGGGCACGTAGTACCCGTCTAGCAACAAACTCTCATCCCTTTTCTGTCCAACTCTCTAATGCAAGAGTTAACCGTTGCTCCCAGTCTTTTATTTATGCTACTGGTCAACTCTGGAACTGTCTTCCTCTGTCTGTATTTCCTACTTCCTATGATCTCCAGTCTTTCAAACGCAGTGTGTCCAGGCATCTCGAATTGAACGGATCTTGAATTTGGTTCTCTTTTGTACTGTTTTTGCTTTTTCTTGGAAGGAACAGTATGCAGGCTTGTGGCCTTTGGTTCCTTCTTCCATGCATAAAAAAAAAAAAAAAAAAAATGTCCTCCTTCTCATCATTCGTTCCTTAAGCACCATGTCACAAATCAGTAGTTTGTGCTGCTGCACACAGTTCTCGCTTCCTACAACTTTAACATCCCTCACTAATCTCCTTTCAACTCTCCTGACCAGAAAATAATCTATCTGATTACTATTTCCCCCAGACTCGTACGTAATCAATCTACTCACTCTTTTTCGAAAATGTGTGTTGCACACAATCATGTCCATAGCCTCCCCAAACTCGAGTATTCTTTCCCCTTCCACATTCCTCACACCATATGCACATCCTCCATGGACTCTTTCATAATCTTGAGCTGCTTCACCAACATGACCATTTAAATCCCCTTCCAGAACCACTACCTCATCATCACCCATACCACTTACTACACGTATTAAATCATCCCAAAATCTATCCTTCTCTGCGTCATCCAATCCTACCTGTGGAGCATATGCTGATATAACTGAAATCATCACCCGTCCGATCAAAATTTTCACTACTGTTATCCTATCACTTGCTCTCATGACATTCATAACATACTCCACTCATTTCTCCGCAACCAACACACCCACACCCCCATATCCGTCAGTTCCCCCCTGCTAAAACAGCTTATAGTAGCAATCCTTCCCAGCAATCTTTCTGGCTGATCCACCCCTGTACCGGGCTTGTGAAATCTGCTTCCAAGAGATTAGGTGTGGTGGCCCGACTCCGAGCTTTCTTTACCCCTGCACAGATGTTGACCTTGTACACGGGTTTTATTCGCCCTTGTATGGAGTACAACTCTCATGTGTGGGGAGGCTCCCCACATGCGGTTCTTCTCAATAGGGTGGAGTCAAAGGCTTTTCGTCTCATTAAGTCTCCTCCTCTTACTGATTCCTTTCAACCTTTGTCTCTTCGCCGCTTTGTTGCTTCTTTATCTCTCTTCTACCGCTACTTCAATGGTCACTGTTCCTCTGAACTGTCTGCTTGCATCCCTCCACTTCTATGACGGGCACGCAGTACCCGTCTAGCAACAAACTCTCATCCCTTATCTGTCCAAGTCTCTAATGCAAGAGTTAACCATTACTCCCAGTCCTTCATTTATGCAACTGGTCAACTCTGGAACTGTCTCCCTCTGTCTGTATTCCCTGCTTCCTATGATCTCCAGTCTTTCAAACGCAGTGTGTCCAGGCATCTCGAAATGAATGGATCTTGAATTTGGCTGTCTTTTGTATTGTTTTTACTTTTTCTTGGAAGGAACAGTATGCGGGCCCATGGCCCTTAGTTCCTTCTTTCTTGGATTTAAAAAAGAAAAAAAAAAGCATACAGCATCTCCTATGGGAGTCCATCTCTGAAGTCACGTGAGAGGGCTTCAAGCACCATGATAAACAACGAGGGACTCAAACCTGACCCCTGATGCACACCAACATTCACGGAAAACTCATCACTCAAAGCTCCATTCACTCTTACCTGGGTGTGAGCACCCATGTACATGGCCATAACCACCCTAACCAGCCACTCTTCCAACCCTAGCTTTCTCATTGCCCACTTCACCACCTCTCTAGGGACTCTGTCAAAGGCCTTTTCCAGATCAACAAAAACAAAATACAATTCCCTTTTCTTTCCAATATATTTTTCCTGACGCTGTCGAACAATGAATATGACATCAGTGGTCCCCCTGCCTGGCATAAACCCAAACTGCATCTCATCGATATTCACTCTTTCTCTAATCATACCTTCTAGAACTCTCTCCATTACTTTCATTATCTGATCTAAGAGCTTTATACCTCTGTAATTTCCCCTTTCCAGGGCATCACCCTTTCCTTTGTACACATTTACAATTACACTCTTCAGCCAATCATCTGCAACAACACACTCATATATAATCATATTTATCAGGTCAGTGACTAACCTCATCCCAGTATCTCCTGAGGCCTTCAACATTTTGGCAGTCAACCCAGACACACTTGCCGCCTTCCTCATCCGCATCCTGCCTATTGCCTCACCCACAGTAGCAGCGTCAATCAAAGGCCAAGGGCCAAACACTGGATCAGCTGGCTCCAAACCTTCCCTATCCCAATCAAACTCCTCATTCAACAATCAGCTATAATCCCTCCATGCATCTTTAATATCCTCACTGTTCACCACTACCCTTCCATCATCATTCTTCACACACTGCTCACCTACAATGTCCCGATTATCCTTCTTCACCTGATTTGCCACCCTAAAAATCATATTTTCCCTTTCTCCATGATTTAGATTATCAAGTAAAAGTCTCTGTGACTCAGACTTCGCCCTGTATACCTCTCTTCTTGCCCTGCGCTTGGCAGCCAAGTACTCCTCCCTGTTACCACCATTCTTCCATTCCCGGAGAAGCCTTCTTTTCTCCTTAACTGCAGCTTCTACACCCTCATCCCACCACCAAGTTACTTTATGTCTTGGTGGGCCTCTTGTCCAACCGCGTATTGCATCGGTAACTCTCAAGAATGTGTTCTTAAGGGGTCTATACTGTTCATTAACGTCTCTATCTACGGCTTCCTGTTCAGCCACCACTCTCCTCATCTCACTATAAAAGGCATCCCTTACTGATTGGTTTCCCAGCTTCCATATTTTCCTCCTAGGTACATATGTCCTCCTCCTCATCACCCGTTCCTTAAGCACCATGTCACAAATCAACAGTTTGTGCTGCTGCACACACTCCTCGCTTCCTGTAACTTAAACATCCCTCACTAATCTCCTATCAACCCTCTTGACCAGAAAATAATCTATTTGACTATTATTTCCCCCGGACTCGTGCGTAATCAATCTACTCACTCTTTTTCTAAAATGCGTGTTGCACACAATCATGTCCATAGCCTCCCCAAACTCGAGTATTCTTTCCCCTTCTGCATTTCTCACACCATATGCACATCCTCCATGGACTCCTTCATAACCTTGAGCTGGTTCACCCACATGACCATTTAAATCCCCTCCCAGAACCACTACCTCATCATCACCCATACCACTTACTACACGTATTAAATCATCCCAAAATCTGTCCTTCTCTGCGTCATCCAATCCTACCTGTGGAGCATGAATATACAAGAATACTTAGAGAGAAGGAAAGGAACTTTGAAAAAGGTATAATTGACATATGTAAGGAAGAACCAAACTGTTTTATAGATTTGTCAATGGCAAATTGAAACAAAAATGAGGAATCACTGAACTGAAAGTAGAAGGAGAAGTCAATAAAGATGCAGCAATGCAAGCTGAAATAATGAACAAATGTTTCCAATTGGTTTTCACCAAAGAAAGGGATTTTGTGGAGGGGAAGGGAGTGACTAGATATATAGTGATAAAAGATATAAAAGTGGAAATGCAGGAAGTGTATAAATTATTGGGAATGCAAGATGAAAGGAAAGCCCCAGGACCAGATGGAATCTCTAATTGGGTACTGAAGGAATGCAGCGAACAACTGGTGGATAAGATTCATGGTTTAATTATGTGTTTTCTGGAGGAGGGGAAAGTGCCTCGGGAATGGAAGAAGGCCATTGTTGTAGCGGTTGTTAAGGGAGGAAACAAGGAAGAACCCCTGAATAATAGAGCAGTGTCCCTCACTGGCATGGTTGCAAAATTTTGCGAGAGAATCCTGAAAGACAGAAGGATAAAATATCTGGAGGAGATGAACATTTAGGTTCAGAAGTGGAAGGTCATGTGTTTCCAACTTGTTGAGCTTTTACGCAAGAGCGATTGACGTCCTATAGGAGAGAGACAGTTGGATGAATTGTATGTATTTAGACTTGGAGAAAGCCTTTGGCAAGGTACGCCACAAGCAACTAATGTGGAAATTGGAGCACATAGGAGGACTGAAGAGAAACCTTCTGGAGTGAATGAGAGACTTTTTGAGAGACAGACAAATGAGAACAGTAATAAAGGACAAGATGTCTGGATGGAGAGAAGTAACAAGTGGAGTTCCACAGGGCTGTTAGCGCCAGTAGTGTTCCTGATTTACGTAAACGATATGGTAGATGGAATGAATAGTTCTGCAGGTCAGTTTGCTGATGATGCAAAGACCTTGAGATGAGTAGAAGTTGAGGAAGACTGTAAAATGCTGCAGGAGGACCTGGATAGGATTCATGATTGGAGCCAGATGTGAGAAATGAAATTCAACACAAAAAACTGTAAAATATTGGAAATGGATAAAAAAATGGATAAAAAAAGCGAGAGAAGAGAAAGATTTGGGAGTGCTGGTTCAGGATAGTTTGTCACCTGAAAAACACTTTAACAGGACAGTTATATAGACATATAAACTCTTGACTAACATAAGAGTAGCATTACATTACATGGATGAGGAGATGATGAAAAAATTGATAGTGGCCATGATCCGCCCCATGTTGGAATATGCAGCAGTAATGTGGCCCTACACAAAAAGAAAGATATAAACAAGATCGAGAGAATATAATGAACAGCAGCCAAGATGGTACCTAGCCTGGCAGATCTGTCGTACAGAGAGAGGTTGGAAAAGCTGGATCTGCCTTCCTTAGAAGAAAGGAGAGAGAGGGACAACATGATTACAGTGTTCGGGGCCTTGATGTGAGTAGATAAAATTGACAGAAAAGATCTGTTTGTATGGGATTGGAGAGTAACAAGAGAACACGGAATGCAACTGAAAAAGCCAAGTTTCTTGAAGGATATCAAGAAAAATATAGTTTTCCATATAGATGCATAGACTTTGGAATACTCTGGACAAAGAGTTCGTCCAGTCTAAAAACTTAAACAAATTTAAAAGCAAAATTTGACTTACTGAGAAACAGAGACGGGACCCCATGAGCGTAGCTCATTTTCTGTATATCACAGCTAGGTAAATACACACGCACACACTGGGATGTAAACAAGACAGAGGACATGCATCCGCAGGAAGGCTCGATAATTTGCTATAATTTTAGTATACAGTGTTAGTGCATACTGGTGTTAGTGTGTGCGCACACACACTTGTTACGTCACGAGTGATGACGTCACCGGAAGGGTCCTGCGGTGTGCAGCCGGGGGGCTGGGCAATTCGCGGTGTGAGGCCGGTAAGTGTAGTTTGCCTTCTAATACTGGTAGCAGAATGTAGTTCCGACATAATGGCGTCTTGTTCAACTAATGGCCTCCAAAACTTGAAAATGATTCTGCTTATGAGAGTTGGAAGAAGGACATCGACATTTGGTGCGAACTAACGGACTTACCGAAAGAGAAGCAAGCCTTAGCTATTCACCTGTCATTGTCTGGAAGAGCGAGGGTGGCGTCTTCGGAAATTGATGTGCCTGATTTGAAACAAGAGAATGGTGTTCAAACCTTGCCGAAAAAACTAGACAGTTTATTTCTCGTGGACAAAGGACGTTGGCAATTTGCAGCTTTTCATCAATTGTACAACTTCAGACGAGCCGGTGATATGAGCATTCGTAAGTTCATTGCAGAATTTGAGCATGTTTATTTCAAATTTACGAAGCGGGACATGGCACTGCCAAATTCTGTGATGGCTTTTATGCTCTTAGCTGCTTGCAAACTTTCAGACAGTGAGCAACAACTAGTGATGTCCGCAAGAACTGAGGTGACATATGAAAATATGAAATCTGCCCTGAATCGTATTTTTGCTGGTGAAATTGGCGGGCAGAATGATGCATTGGTGTCTGCCAGGGAGGTGAAGGGCCAACAAGTATTTTGGAGTGACAAAGTTGAGGGTGAGGAAACGTTTTATGTTAGAGGTATTTGACAAGGACGGAGAATGTTGCGGGGTGGTTCAGTACGTGATCAAGGTCGTGGTGATGGCTGATATTCAACCCTATCTGCTAGAATTCCCCAACGCTTATCCACAGGCTGGAGGCAGAACCCACTTGGGTCTGACAGAAAGGTATTTAGGTGTTTAGTATGTGATTCTGGATTTCATTGGGCACGTGACTGTCCGGATGTATACGAAAACGACGTCAGTCGAGAAGAAAATTCTGGAACAGTGCACATCTGTCGTTATTTATGGGCTGTGCGGATGATGCCGCTAGTAGAGGTACGTTATTCTAGTAGAAGAGTCTAAGGGATGTGCTGTTCTAGACACAGGGTGTTCTACAACTGTATGTGGAGTTGAATGGATCAGTTGCTATCTAAGTGAGCTCACTGATTACGAACGTGAAGCTGTAAGAGAAGAAGCGTCATCCTCAATGTTTACTTTTGCTGATGGTGTCACAGTTTCTTCCCTCAAACGTGCTACTTTGCCCTGCTACATTGTAAATATGCATGCAGCCATCGTGACTGATGTGAACTGCAATATTCCCTTGCTTCTGAGTAAATGTTCCATGAAAAAAGCAAAAATGTTGATTAACTTTGGAAGTGACCAGGTCACAATTTGTGGAACTATCATTAATTTGAAGTCCTCATCTTCAGGCCATTACTTGCTTCCAATTTCTTTATGACTAGGTCGTGAATTTTGTGAAACAATCACGCTGGCATCTCCTGGGGGTGATGTAGAAAAAATGGCTTTGAAGCTTCACAGGCAATTTGGACACCCAGCATCAGCGAAACTAATTAAACTGATCACAGATGCGGGGATTAAAAGTTCAGAACTGGAGCGGGCTATCAAGGCTGTATCTGATGCTTGTACAGTCTGTTGGAGATTCAAGAAAGCCAAGCCCCGATCCGTAGTCAGTTTGCCCATGGCTTCTAAGTTTAACGAAGTCATAGCCACGGATTTGAAAGCTTGGGGAAGGCATTATTTCTTAGTCCTTGTTGATTTGGCGACCAGGTATTGTAATGCGATAGTAATCGCGGACAAGTGTGTGGCCACCATTATCAAAGGAATATTTCGGAGCTGGATTGTTGTGTTTGGCACACCTGGAAAAATTCGTACAGATAATGGTTGTGAATTCAACAATGCAGAAATGCCAGCACTGGGAGAGGCCTTCAATATCAAGAACATGATAACATCTGCGGAGAGTCCATGGAGCAACGGAGTCTGTGAGCGTCAAAATGCAGTCATTGGTGACATTGTGAGGAAGATAATGGCTGGTAGCCAGTGTGAATTGGATGTAGCATTGGCATGGGCAGTATCGGCAAGAAATGCTCTCACCAACTACGCAGGCTTTTCTCCTAATCAACTTGTTTTTGGTCAAAACCCTGGCCTGCCTAATGTGTACGCAAATGATCCTCCAGCCTTGGAATCTACATCACCATCGAAAATTGTGAGAGAGAACTTGACCGCTCATCATTTAGCAAGACAAGAGTTTATAAAGACTGAATCTGATGAACATTTGGCTAGGGCTAAGTTCGAGTGACTTAAATGACATCCGAAATGGAGATGAAGTCTTCTACAAAAGAAATGACAGTCATGAGTGGCACGGTCCTGGAATTGTAATAGGCAGAGATGGGAAACAAATTCTGGCGAGACATGGCGGTGTCTATGTGCGAGTGCACGTGTGTTGTCTAGCGCGTGCGCCAGAGCAAGATATTACAGTTGAAGGTGGTGTCAGCAGTGATGAGAACAATGTTGTCCAGGAGAAGCCTAATGACGATTCTTCGCAAGTGTTGAATGATTATCCACCAGATGACGAGTCGGAAGATGGTGTGGTTCCGATTGATGAGCCTTCCACAGTTTCTATTCCGGTTAATCAGCCTCCCAAAGTTTCTGTTGGTCAATGTATAAAGGGAATACATTCAGAAAGTGGAGAGTTGGTGTCTGGAAGGATTGTGAGTCGGGCAGGTAAAGCCACTTGAAAGTACAAACACTGCAACAATTTGAAGAGGGACTCTGACGGCAGCATTGATTGGATAGATTTGCAGAAGGATTTTAGCGAAAGGGAATTGGTTGATGATGACGCAAAAATGCTTGTTCTTTTCAACTCTGAGGCCGTATTATGCGCTAAGGAAAATGAAATTACAAACTGACAGAATAATGATGTGTATGAGGAAGTAGTTGATGTTGGGCAAGGTACCATAACGGTTCGATGGGTTGTGACGGAAAAACTGAAAAATGGGAAGCCTATTGTTAAAGCCCTCTTAGTTGCCAGAGGATTTGAGGAAGACACAGTGGATCTCCGAAAAGACTCACCTACTTGTTCAAAAGAAGCAATGCGTTTGGCACTTTCTTTGGCCTCCACCAACCAGTGGGATTACCACACTATGGACGTGAAAGCTGCCCACTTGCAAGGTAACGACATTGAGAGAGTTGTTCATTTACGTCCTCCGCCTGAATATGCAAATGGTAAGTTATGGAGACTAAAGAAAACTGTTTACGGCCTTTGTGATGCTGCTAGGCATTTGTATCCGCGTAAAAGATCAGTTGTTGAGTCTCGGAGCTAAAATGTCATCACTGGATTCAGCGCTCTTCTCTTGGAGCAATAGTGGCAAAGTCGAAGGCAATGTATACATTTATGTTCCTTTGGACTGGTACACATGAGTTCTAGCAGCAAGAGATAAACCGATTGAGTCAAATATTCCTCATCGGGAGTTCAGAATCAAAAGCCTTCTAATACGTTGGTCTCAATGTCATCTCCAACATTGATGGCAGCATAACGCTCGACCAATTCCAGTATGCTTCATCTTTGAAACCAGTCACGCTGAGTAGACATCGTGCAGCAGTAAAATCAGGAGAGCTGTCCGAGTCAAAGAAAATGGAGTACCAAGCATTAATTGGGCAACTCAACTGGATTGCCACACACACTCGGCCAGATATTGCCTTTGATGTGTGTGAGTTGAGTGTGACTAGCAACCGAGCTACCGTAGCGGATTTGCTTTGACTCAGTAAGGTGATCTCAAGGGTGAAGACTGACAACATGAAGCTATACATTCCAAGAATGGGGCCGATCGAGGACTGTCATATAGAGTGAATTCGGATACCTCATTTGCCAACCTTGTAGGGAATGGGTCTCAGGGAGGTTTTGTGATCTTCCTATGAGATGCTAGTGAGGCAAGATGTCCTATATTCTGGCACACAAGAAAGATCAGGAGGGTTGTCAAATCTACCTTATCTGCTGAGGCGTTGGTGCTGCTTGAATGTGCTGAGACTGCTGTATATCTCGCAGACATATTGCATGAGGTCTCTGGATGTGGAAAGATCAAAATAAAGTGTTTCATTGACAACAAGAGTCGGGTGGATGCCCTTTACTCCTGTAGGAGCGTAGAAGACAGGAGATTGTCATATAGAGTGAATGTATTACAAGACATGTTGGAGCGAGGGGAGATTGATGAAGTATCTTGGGTGGACACATCACAACAGCTGGCTGATTGTCTCACCAAGAAAGGTGCCTTGACCGAGTGGCTGCGTGCAGCAGTCAGCCGAGGCTAGAAGGATTATGATACTTCAAGAGACATCACATATCTGTATGTGGCCACAGACTGGGTCTTGACAGTAATTAAACAAAAGTCTATGTATTGGATGCATATTGCATATCGGGTGTTGATGGTACTCACACAAAAGTCTGTGTATTGGATACAGAGTGTGTATCAGATGGCGATAGACCACACAGCTTTGTCTTTGGAATCTTTTGTCAAATTAAGAAGAGAGGATGAGAGTGTTAGTGCATACTGCTGTTAGTGTGTGTGCGCGCACACCTGTTACGTCACGAGTGATGACGTCACCGGAAGGGTCCTGCGGTGTGCAGCCAGGGGCCCGGGCAGTTTATGGTGGGAGGCCGGTGAGTGTAGTTTGCCTTCTAATATACAGGATGAAATCCCATCTCTAAACTGTCTGTAATTGAAGTTAAAGGTGGAGAGATTCACTTGTATTATTGAAGCATTTGGATGCTCTTTGGAAGGTCCAGTGAAAGCAGAAAATGGCAGGCGGGGGAGGCAGAATGGAGCTGCAGTAATCCCTCCACTATCCGACGTAATAGAGCCAAAGGCATGACTGGACAGTGGTCTTGTCCGGATAGTGGCCCTGAAGCTCCGCACTGGTCATTTATGACCCTAACCTAACCTAACCTAAATCAGAAAACCACCTACCTACCTCCCTACCGGACATGCATAGCACTTATTTAAGTCCCTTTTCACATAAATAATGCACACAAAGCATGAATTGACTGAATTTTAACCAAAAAATGATGATTTAGAGGTGAGTAAGGGATAAGTGCTCACAACTTGCCAGCAAGTGCAAGTAAGTATTAGACATGGAAATCACTATGAAAATCACCCTTTCTCACATCATATGCATTAAATAATGGACACAAATCATGAATTCAATGAATTTTAACCCAGAAATGATGATTTTGAGGTAAGTAAGGCATAGATGTTCATGAGTTGGCATCTTAGTGTAAATAAATATCAGACATGGCAGTCACTATGAAAATGACCATTTCTCACATCTTATGCACTAAAATATGGGATACAAAGCATCATATAAATAAATTGTTACCAGAAAAAGAGTTAGGTATGGCAAAGGTGTTCACTGTTCACCAACTGCACCGGACATACTTGACCCTAACCTAACCTAACCTAAATCAGAAAACCACCTACCTACCTCCCTACCGGACATGCATAGCTCTAATTTAAGACCCTAGTCACATAAATAATTGGCATAAAGCATGAATTAATCGAATTTTAACCCAAAAATGATGAATTTGAGGTGAGTAAGGCAGGGGTGTTCACGTATTGGCAGGATAGTGTAAGTAAGTATCGGACGTGACAATCACTATGAAAATCATCATTTCTCACATCTTATGCACTAAAATATGGGATACAAAGCATCAGATAAATAAATTGTTACCAGAAAAAGAGTTAGGTATGGCAAAGGTGTTCACTGTTCACCAACAGCACCGGTCATTCTTGACCCTAACCTAACTTAACCTAAATCAGAAAACCACCTACAGTAAGGTCCCGGGTTACGTCAGAGTTCCGTTCCTGAGACATGACGTAAGCCAATTTTGAACGTAAGTCGAGTTTTACAGATTTTTCAACCGTACATCGCATACTGTACATGTAATAATCTTATAACAGGTTTGTATAAGAAACACAGTCTTTTGAACTGATGATATTTATTGAATAAAATATAAGTTGTACTTGCTACGAGTCTTCGTCACAGTAGCTCACTCGCTGCAGTAACGGCACTTCTCATCGTCATGGCAACCGCTTCCTCACTCTCCTGTCCTTACACACGTGCCCGCTGCCAACACACATTTTATTCCTAAATTCAAACACTTTTCATACTTCATCATACAATAAAGTTTACCGTAAAATACTGCCGTAAAATATGAAATACGAACATCATTACCTGCACGATAATGTAAGCATATCTAACATCAATTTTGATGGCTTTTTTCCCCCTCACTCGATCACTGATGCTTTTTCTCCTTTCTCATTACGCTTAATAATATCGACTTTTTCACGTAATGTGATGGTCTTGCGTTTCTTCGAGTCATTATGGTTGCTAGGAAGCTGTGTCTTAGGCATCGTGGAATCAGGCGAAAAACAAACGCAAGAAAATTACAGTACAGGTGGTAGTAGCAGCGAGACAGAGCGATTGTTGGTTTGTTGGTAGTCAAGCGTGAGGCGGGAAAACACTAGAGGGAAGGTGGATGAAAGAAGGAGAAGACGAAGTTGGTAGCATTTGGTCACAGAACTATATTGTGGTCTAAAGCTCGAAGCGGTAGTGATACTGTTATCTCGGGTGGGATATAGTTTCCTTCAATTTCACCACTAAACAAGCAAGAAGAGAAAACACACCATAATAAGGCACGGCTGAGGATAGTGAACGCCTTGGAGATGGCGCAGCCGGCTACCCAGCCGGTTGGAGTGCCCATGGATGACGAGGCTATGCTGGAGGTTGGACCTACCCAAGGCAAGCGTGGACGACAGCCACCCCAGGAAGAAGAGGAGGATGGTGGACAGGACGACATATGCCACTCAGGGAAGTATCTTAAGCCCACACTATCTACTGATATCACAGGTGAGTGCTTAATCACTTTCCTGGTCCGCACTTTAGATGGCAGTGCAGCTTTTACCAACCCCAGAGCTCTGTCTAAGGCCATCAATGCTTGCTCTTGGAGCAAATATAGTGTGGAGGGTGAGCTTTGGGTATTGGGACGAGGGGCAGCCTTTCGCTTCTGCATAGCAGAGGCGAATTTAACCAAGCTACCTGCCCCTCCTGAGTCCCTAACTTCCCACGGAGAATGGAAGGTCAAGTGCTGGAGGGCCACCTCCCCTACAGATAGTGCTTATTTATTTGGGAAAATCAGCCCGGTGTCACTTGAACTATCCAATGATGACATCCTTTCACAGCTTCGCTGTCTGGGGTCAGGGGGCCACCTTGTAGAAGTTTCACGCCTCACTTCCCGATCTGGACAGGACGGCACACAGGTTCCGTCTCGAGTTATTCGCCTCAAGTTCGAGGGTCCCATGCCAGAGAAAGTCATACTGGGATATTCTTGCTATATGGTGGGTACTTACATCTTTCCTCTGTTACGATGCTTCACTTGCCACCAGTTTGGACACGGATCCCTTTCCTGTCGGAACAAGGTCCGATGTGCACGATGCAGCCGCTTTCACCCCCTTTCGCTCTAGTACTGCGGAGCCTTGTAAAGAGGACCCTTACTGTTTTTTCCGTGGCGACGCTCACACCGTCACATCAACATCATGCCCAGTTTATCATAAGCTCCTACCATCCATGTAGAAACCCAAAACAACCCATCTTCTCTCCAGTCTGTGAACACCAAGCTGCGCTCCCTCAACCCGGCACTGCGTACTGCCACACCCCCTCGCCTCGCTCAGTCAGCACCATCTGTCTCCTCTCACGCATCCAGCTGACCTGTGCAGTAGGGCCTCAGTTTTGCTGCAGTCACCTCCAACCGTTTCTCTGCCCTACAGGATCTGTAACCATCAGAGGCGGACGTCATCGACAGGGAATCTGATACGGGCACACACATTTCCCCACCCCCTGAGATAGTGACATCTGCCCAGAGATTGACATACTCAGCGGTCGTCCATTCGCCCCCTAGGTTGAGGCGCCCTCGCGTGTCTGAACGTCCTCGCTCCCCCCCACGTCTCCCAGAGGACAGGACCTCAGTGGAAGAGATCTTGCTGGCTCCAATCCCCTCTCAAGGTCAGCACGAGGAACGGGCCCCTCATCGTGCTCAAGCAATCCGCACCCTGCCAGACAGACCCCAGCGACCCTCTTCACCGCTCCCTTCCCTTGGTACCCAGCCATGACCTCTCCCTGCTGTGGATCTTGCTGCCCTTCTCTGGGTTGTCATCAATCCCATATCAGCCTACCTTCAGGGCATGACACCCAAGGACATTTGTGAGCAAATCGTGCCCAGGTTACTCTCCCTTGCATTATCTTCATAGACTCCACCCCAAAGCATTTTTCCATGGTGGTATGGAACGCTCGTTTTATATTGAATAAAACCCATGAATTTAAGATGCTTATGAACGAACTTCTTCCGTCGATTATTGGGGTAAGTCATGGTTACAACCACATCTTCGTTTTAATCTTAGAGGATATACAGTCGTTAGACAGGATAGGCCAGCACAGCAGGGGGGTGGGTTGGCCTTACTGGTCAGGGACGATATTCATCACAGGTCTTTCCCACTCACTGCTTATACTAATGTGGCTCTGGAGACCTTATGTGCACAGATAGAGTTGCAGGGACGTTGAGTTTCCTTATTACTTTTATACAACCCCTGTCGAAATATCACCATTGCTGAATTTACACATTACCTCGACCAGCTCCCTTCACCGGCATTGGTCTTTGGTGACTTTAATGCCCGTCACTCCTTGTGGGAACCCGGTCTCCCTAGCAGCTCTGTAAGCGCCACCGGTTCTTCCCTGTTTTCGTATCTATTATAAACAGACAGATACGTCCTTCTATCCCCAGTGGGCCTCAAAACTCGTTATGATCCACACACAGGAGCAGGCTCAGTTTTAGACCTATGTATAGGGGATACCTACTTTCATGGGGTGGAATTTACTGAAGGACCCTTTATGTGTAGCAATCATCTCCCGCTAATAATCCGCATCCCTGATAGATCCGTCTCCGACTTGGCTCCCGTGAGCCCGCGTTGGCGTCTGTCCGATGGTGGATGGACAAAATTTTCCAAGGCTTTGATGGACTCTCCGCCAGTGATTCACCTCCCCGTAAATCTAGCTGCGGGTGCTTTTTCAGATTGGTTGATGGCGGCAGGCAAGGAAGCATTTTCGCTGATCACCTCCCGTCGGGCGCCGCAGTGTGGGGTCCCTTGGTGGACCCAGGAGTGTCACAGGGTGGTGTTAGCAAAGCGCCAGGCTTGGCGCGCGTGGCAGGTCTGCTTATCTTAGGCCAACAGAGCTCAGTATCGATGGGCAAATGCAGAATGGACCCGTACAGTCATGGCTGCAAAAAGGAAGGCCTGGGCGATTTTTGTGGCATCTCTGTCATTCTCCACTTCCTCCACTCGCTTCTGGCGTTTTTTGCGGGCCATGAAGGGTAAATTAACCACTTACACATATCCCCTAACCCAAGATGGAGTGGATCTGCTAACTACCGCAGATGCAGCTAATGCATTTGCCCGCCATTACAGCATGTCCCTTGGTACCCCAGCTCCCCTCCCTGACTTGCCCCGGGTCATGTGCGTGGTT
>JAGKTI010023249.1:635-14894 GCA_018397915.1 Birgus latro
TCATGAAAGACCTTCAAGAACCAATTATTTTCACAAGCTGGGGGCAGCCTGTATTGGGAATGCTAAAGCGGTGTGTAGTGTGGCAAGGGTAACAACACAGAAGAAGGGTACGGCATGGTGGGATGAAGAGGTTAAGAAACCACTGGAGGAAAGGAGGAAGAAGTGGCTAGAATGGTTACAGAACCGGGGTTCAGTTGAAATCCATATACAGTAAACCCTCGATATCATGAACCCTTTTATTGCGAACTTCGGATATAATGACCCACCATTTCCAGAGCAAACTTCCGCCGGAAATAGCGACCTTTGTTCGGTGTATGTGGCAGAAGTTCGCGACCCACCATTTCCAGAGCGAACTTCCGCCGGATATAGTGACCTTTGTACGGTGTATGCGGCAGAAGTTAGCGTAGTAGCAGGCTCCCGTGACTCACCATTGTGGGAGCGCCCGCATGATGAGTTACGTAGACTAGCTAGCCCACGTGCCTCACCCATTTCCGTGTTGGGTCTTTCTCAGTCTGTGCATAGTATTCGCTCCGTGTGGTTCTCTTCCACCTTACCTCACTTGTGTTCCCTCTCTTACTATGTGTGACCTACTCATACCTACACTTCCTACCAACGGCAAGAATAGCTTCAAAATCAAGTAGCCCATCATCCTCAAGCAAGGGGAAGAGGAAGAGTCTCTCCCTGACTGCGAAGTATAAAATTATTCACGAGTTTGAGGAAATGGCAACACAAAGTCAACTCAAGAATAAATACAACCTTAAGAAAACTACAGTCCATGAACTCATCAAGGCAATGGAGAAGGTGAAGGAGGCCATGAAAGCAGTGCAGGCCAGCAAGAAGAGGAAGGAACTCTACTGCAAGTGATGACTTCCCATGGAAAATCTCGACAAGGAAGTGTACAAGTGGTACATGCAGGAGAGACCAGACGGTGTTCCTGTTCGTAGTGTTGATATTCAACATGTGGCACAGAGGCTTGCTCGTCACTTAGACCACAAGAATTTCAAGTGCAGTGACGGTTGGCTGTGGCACTTTAGGCGGCATCATGGTGTTGTGAATATGGCAATCACGGGCGAGCTTCTAAGCGCCAACGCCGAAGCAGTTGACCACCAACAAAATCCAAATCTACAATGCTAATGAAACTGGTCTTTTTTTTGGAGGTCACTCCCCCAAAATACGTGGGCCTCCAAGACAATAAGGAGCACTCTGAGGAGGAAGAGTGCGAAGTATACATATCGGTGTTGGTGTTCACTAATGCCGACGGGTTCCACCGTATGAAACCAGTCATTGTGAGTAAGAGTAGGAAGCTAAGGGCTCTCAACGATATTGTGGACAAGCTTCCTACGAAATACCGCAGCAACCTTTCTGCCTGGTTTAGCCAGGAGATTATCAACAACTGGTTCCATCAGTGTTGACCTCTCCGATTGGCAGCACCAGGCCTGGTATGGCATTAGTAGGGAGGCTGTACTCCTCCTTGACAATGCCCCAGCCCACCTTTCCACAGAAAAATTGTGTTTCACAGATGGAAAAATATGGGCAATCTTTTTACCACCTAACACGACTGCCTTATTTCAGCCAATGGACCAGGGGGTGATTGAAAGTGCCAAAAAGCATTACCAAAATTTTTGCCTGGACCAGCGCTTAGTGGTGGCTGAGGATGGGATGGAGGAGGAGGAGTACCGGTATGTGGACACCAGGGGGAAGAAGACACTGGACAATTTTAAGGTATATACTGTAAAATCAAGGATGCCATATTGAACTGGGCAGAGGCTTGGAGGAAAGTGCTAGTGACAACTCTCCGCAATGCGTGGTATAATCTCCTCAAAACCCCTAAGACTCCAGACCAGAAGCCTGATTTCGAGGGGTGAGCCACCAAAGGCAGCCAAAATGTTGGCTGCAGCTGGCCAAGGCTCCATCCATGCAGAAGAGGTGGAAGAGTGGCTGATCAAGGATGGTGGTCTGCCTGGATACCACCAACAGACAGAGGAGGAAACAATGTAGGAACTCACCATGCCTGAACGACCTGGGGAGGAGGAAGAGGAGAGGACACATGGGCCATCCCTGTCTGCTGCCATCGATGCAGGAGACACACTCTTGGCCATCGCAGAGGACATTGGGAAAATTATGTGCTCCTCAGATGGATTAGGCTGGACCTTATGAGAAGAAACCAGGCCAGGCAAGTCCACCATAAAATTTCAGACTTCTTTAACCCTTTAAGCGCAGGGAAATCGGATGCGGTCCTTGCGCTTCCCGCAGGGATATTCGCTCTCCGACTGACTTTTTAAAAATATTTGCCCAAAATCAGTTATTAGTCCTAGTATATTATAATTAAATATGCATATGGCACATACCTTCAGCTTTCACCTGGGATGTTTGTTGAGCCTTCGTCAACTACCGTAGGACTTGTGGAGACTTCTGAAGTTGGGTAACGAAGTCTCCACTTTACACTTCCCGACACCCCGTAATATGATTACCACAGCCTGATATTACCACTAAAAACACTATTCTATTATTTTCAAGAAATTTGGAATCCATATTCCAGAAAAAAAAAAACACTGTGAAAGCAATGTAAATTACGAGCGCGTACGAGCTTCCCACCCACGCTCATTCCCAGCTGGTATTCTGTCATTTATTATTCATAAACACACTCACACTTTATATTCCTAGTACTTTATTACACTTATATATATCTACAGTATTTATCAATAAGTTTCCTTCAGTAATAGTACTGTACAGTAAACCCTTCACAAGTCGAACTTTTAGAAGACGGAATCTTCGGTTAGACGAACTCAGGCCGAGACCACATATGCAAGTAGGCCAAAATGCGGAGGTAGGGGAACAAATGGCGCCAGTCTGCTGCTTGCTTTTGGAGACGATAGTTGCGCCATTCTTACTGTCATCTAGTGCTGAGCAGTGCTCTCCTTTTGTCCTCTGCCTTGCCATGGAAGGTTCAAAACTTAACCCGCCCAGTCCCGACCGGTTTCTTACCCAGCCTACCCCCAGATCCCGACCGATTTTCAACTTTTTGTTTTTTGGCTGAAACCTTCGCTTTTGGTGAGAAACGTCTAAAATTCAGAGAAATCGAGATGGTGAGGTAAAAAATGTTGATACAGGTGTCACTCATCCTTACGTTTTCCTTCATTTTCAGGGTACCTGGCTAAGGAAAACGAACTATGGAAGGGTTAACTAATTCAAGCCACTTTTAATTACGTATTTATTTCATTTATTTGGTACGAATTTATGTGCAGTACAAGTCTATATTGGTTTTCACACAATAATATACGCATTTATAAGCATTGTTCACTCACCCAAAACCCCAGTGTATGGCACCTTCCTTTATGACAACATCACTTCTGTTTGTTTCTACCTCTAGCTTCTTTGTTTCTTTGTCCTCCACCTCATGAATCACTTTCACCGTGAATTTCGTCATTGGAGAGACCGTGGGGCAACATACCTTTACTGGCTAGGTTACTGCTAACAGATGAACTGCACAGCGTGGGGGGGGAGGGGGGGAAGGGGGGTTTAGGTGGGGCCAGGCAGTATCCCTGCTTGACAGCAGGTTGAGGAAGGTCTCCCACATATGCCTACCAAAAATCACCTGCGAATGTTGAAAAATGTGCACACAATGGGCCTTGCAATTGCGTGACGTACGATGCACGTCGTTGGGTCTGTCCGCGGAAAAAAGAAGCGACGTGCATTGTACGTCGGTAGGGGCTCGGCGGGTTAAAAGAAGTGATACTGGCACCTCTAGTCGTAAAGGAATGAAGCTAAAAAAAAAAAAAGTGTGCGTGTGACTTAGTGTTAAGTGATCATGATTAAAGTTCAGTACTATTATTACTGAAAGTGTTACATTGCATTCTATTACAGTGATTACATTTAAGTTTAGTTCTTAATGTAGAGTGAAATAATTACTGGGTACTGTTTACAATTTACGTTAAAGTGTGAACTCAACCACCTTCGTCTGAAAAACAAAACAAACTGCCGACGAATCTACTGCCTCTAACGAAAGGCAAATTATGTGCACTGAATTCATTCTTTTTTGTCTTTCTTTACTAATTTATACACTGTATATGCTCCTTTACTTTAGTGTTAAAAAGACAAGTAATAAGTATTGTTTTTGTAACTTGGGGGGGGTGAAAATCCATCTCCAACACATGCTGCCGACGGTCTGTACCGCCTCCGTGAATGATTTTCTATCAATTAACCACTTCAGTACTGTGACGTCTATTTCTACTTTATTTACACTTCCTCCAGCCGATTTTATGGCACTCAGGACTGGACTCACGTTCTGAAGGGGCTAACGAAGGCTGTACCAACCCCGTGCACATCCACAGATCCAACCTACGCTGACTAAAATCGTCTGGTGGTAGCAAGAACAAAATGAAAATACACCCAGCACTGAAGGGGTTAAAGGTATATCAAATGCACTAAATTGTTTTTGGTCATAACTTATTTATTTATAGGCTATATGCTCCTTTAATTTAGTGTTGAAAGGACAAGTAATAGGTATTGTCTTGGCAATTTTTTGGGGTGAAAATTCAGTAAGACGGAAAATTCGGTAATTCGAATTACGGTAGAGCCCCATATAGTTCGACTTGTGAAGGGTTTACTGTAGTTTATTTTCACTCCAGGCATTCACTTTCTCGTTCAGTAAACTACGTAGAGAGCGAAGCTTTCACTTTCACTATCATTACTCCAAGTATCAGTCACAATCCATCATTATCATTGATAATTCAGCCAGTTCGCACAGCAGAGTCACTTAGTCCTTTCCCGCTTCCCACACGATTTTTAGTGGGGGTTGAGGTCACAGGGCCCTTTGAAATGGGCACAGAAGCGGCAGAAATCGAGGGGCGCGAGTGCAACTTGATTCCACCTTCAAGGACGACACTGAACTGAATGATGTAGCATATATGGGCAGCCAAGGGTTGAAAATGTCAGCTGCTAATTTATATGCTATGAAATAATTCGTAGGAAATCCAGACAATACATAATAAATTAGGTAGTTCCGGGTGAATGTAAATATCACTCAGGCTTCTCCCTTCCTTTCTTATATATATTATGAGAATAGGTCATACAGCATATTTCAAGGGGAAATAAGCAGGGAAAATTAGCAAACGAGTGCCCATGGGATGTTGCCAGGTGAGAATTAGCCAATTCCAGGTGTATGGCACTATCAATTACCTTATTATTTTTTTTATATATATTATTTTGTATAAGAATAGGGCATAAGGCCCATTTCAATGGATGAAATCAGTAAAAAAAATCTGGGGAAGATTTGCGTAGCACGGCGCAGCTGAGCAGGCAAAAAGAGAGGGTACTGGAGGGGAAGCAGGGAGGGGAGTCAAGAACAGGGAAAATGGCTAAATTGTCAACAATGGATGGGAGTACTGATGACACTAGCAGCTCTGACTATTGTTAGACATTGGCAGTACTGACAGATGATACAAGTCACCACATGAAGACCCGGGCGAATGCAAAACAACACAGAATCACAAAAGTGATGCCCTACGGTATGATCCATTGTGCCCGAGCGTCACGACAGTCAATCCGCGGTTAAGGGGTTAAGCCTCTTGCCTCGCCTCCTGGAAAAAGGAAACATACAGTGTCAGACACCTCAAATGTGTCTGTTGCTTCGACGCCCACTGTGAGCCTCCCCAGTTTGGTTTCTGGCACCAGTACACCTTCCTCGCTGACACATGTGACACCAGAGCCAGCAGAAATAAAATCTGCTAAATCGGATGATGAATGAGTGAATAAAGTGTCAAGATGAATGGTGAATACAGTACTGTACTTAAGTGTAAATACATACTGTTCTCTATTGCTCAGTTTGTAACATTAAGCATTAAATTAAGTACAGTGCCCTAGTGATACAGTACAAAAATTTCTGGTGTGTACAGTGTGGTGTGCTCTGGTGTACAGGCGTACTAAATGATGCCGGCATCTAACCTCTTCAGAAATCCCCCCATGCCTCCCGCCTATTCCTGTGGTGACTACAGCATCACTTCTTTGCACTTCCTGGCATAGTTAAAGTACTGTAACAGTACTACATTATATTCTATTCTTTTTATTGGTATTGTATTTATATGTACATCATACAGGATAGTATTTACTGTACCGTACATGTATAACTAAATAAACCACTGACTCTCCATTTGAAACTTTATAGAGTAAGTTTTAATTGTGGTTGCGCACGTAGGACCAAATGACTCCTTGGGTCGGTAATCCCTCAACGACCATCGGATTTAGCGACCCACCCCTTCCCCCAAATAGTTAGTTATATCAAGGGTTTACTGTATTGCCAGACTCCTTAATCCCGTAAGGGGTGGCTACAAACAAATATCCTCCATATCGCCCTGTCCTCCACCATTTCATTGCCTTGTTCCCAGTTCACACACCCCTATACCATATACCTCTTTATTCCCCTCAATCTCATCCTTAGCCTCCCCCTCCCTCTCCCCCCCTCCACCTCAATCACATACACTCTCCTCGTCAGTCTCTCGATCTCCATCCTTTCCACATGGCCAAACCACCTCAATGTGTTTCTCCTAACGCTATCTATCACATCCACTTCAACACCACAACACTCCATCACCTCCTCATTTGTCAGCCTGTCTTTCCATGTGATTTCACATGCTCCTCTCAAATAACTCTCTTCCATTGCTCTCACTCCTGTGTCCCTCCAACAAGGTCCAAGCTTCACTTCCATATGTTTGAGTTGGTATCACATTACTGACATGCAGTAACTTTTTCACTTCCATGCTCCCTTCCCTGTTTATTATCACTGCTTTCAAGGAACCAGCAACCTTTCTTCCTTGTTGTACCCTTTCGAGCACTTCACCCTCTAAACATCCATCCTTACTCATAACACTACCCAAGTACTTAAATGCACACATATTTTCCATTTCCTCCACATCCAACCTCACTGTACATTCAGTGACTTCATATCTCTCGAAGACCATAACTTTACTCTTCCCTATATTCACCTTTAAATTCCGTTTCTTACACATTCTCCCAGACTCATTCACCAAGTCTTGCAGCTCCCCATCATCTTCACTTAACAACTCAATATCATCTGCAAACAACAGCACAGGGAGTTTCCACACACTGCCTTCTCTCATTAGGGATGCTCCAACATCCACTGCCCTACCTTGTATCTCTTTTATAACCCCATCCATAAACAGACTGAACAACCATGGAGATATGTCACATCCCTGTTTCAATCCAACCTTCAAACAGAAAAATTCACTCAGTTCACTATCCACATGCACTACAGCATTAGCACCCTCATATATACTATTCACTGTATTCAACAAATTCCCATTTGCTCCATATATTCCTAATACTTTCCACAATCCTTGTCTACCCACCCTGTCATATGCTATATCCAAATCTATGAACGTAACATACCAGTTCCTTCCCTTCTCTAGAAACTTATCCACGAAAGACTTAACATCTGATCTACACAACCTCTTCCCTTCCTAAAACCTCCCTGTTCTTCTCCAACTTATTTCTCTGTTATTTCCCTGATTCTCTCAATAAGTATCCTACCATATACTCTTCCTCTTACACTAGGAAGACATACGCCCCTATGATTATCACACACTTCTATTTCCCCTTCTCCTTTTTACAGTGGAATAATTATACCTGACTTCCAGTTCTCTAGGGATCTGCCTTCCTCCCAAGCCAATCTGCACATCTTCCACATTAATTCCACTACAATCTCTCCCCCATACTGTACTTCAGCATTTCACCACACACTCCATCTATTACATTCCCTCCATTTTACACTCAAATTCCTTCCAAATTCCTCATCCACTCTCTTCTTACTCTCTCCTGCTAATCTTTTCACCTCCTCTTCCTCTCTACATATAACTCACACTTCTGTCTCTCAACTTCATCCACACCCCTGTTTCTCATCATCAACTGAAATAATAATAATAATAATATGTCCTTATGTGGTATGTTGGGGCACTCACCATCCACTCACTCGATGTAGTGCTGCTCTCGGGTGTCTGCCCTTTCCTCTCCCCTAACCTTCCTTCCTTCATTCGTTCCCTGTCCTTCTGCCTACGGGTGACTTTACACTCCCTCTTCTGTCTTTCTTTCCTTCATTCTTTCCTTATCCTTCTGCCTGTGGGTGAATCTACACTGAGTGACAAGCCAGATGGCTTCCTGTACACCAGGAAACCATTTACTATGCTGGGTGGTAACCATATAACCAAATTATGGTGCCTGGTGGTTTAGTGGGTAATTATGGCACTCCAATTGGATTGAGCTGGTGAAGGTTTATATCCAAGGGGTAGTTGGGGTTTACTGCTCACGTAATGCCACTCAGGGATGAGTGAGGCTGGTCACTCTCATCTTAAATGTCAGGACCAAATTGCCTAGCCCTGGGCTCCTACACTCCTCTGTGGGGCAACATAGGATTGGATGATGGCTGGATGGATATGTCCTTCTGCCTACAGGTGACTTTACACTCTCTCTCCTGTCTTTCATTCCTTCATTCTTTCCTCTTCCTTCTGCCTATGGGTGACTCTACATTGAGTGACAAGCCATATGGTTTCCTGTACACCAGGAAACCATTTACTATGCTGGGTGGTAACCATATAACCAAATTTTGGCGCCTGGTGGTTTAGTGGATAATTATGGCGCTCCAATCGGATTGAGCTGGTGAAGGTTTATATCCAAGGGATGATTGGGGTTTATTGCTCACGCAATGCCACTCAGGGATGAATGAGGCTGGTCATTCTCATCTTAAATGTCAGAACCAACTTACCTAGCCCTGGGCTCCTATGCTCCTCTGTGGGGCGACGTGGGATTCGATGGATGGATGGATGATGATGATGATGATGATGATGATGATGATGATGTTGATGATGATGATGATAATAATAATAATAATAATAATAATCTGGTCTTTTGCTTCTCAAAAAGTTCCAGTTCTTCTTTAGGGAATTCACTAGTGCTCGACACATATACAGTAGGTGCGGAAAGTATTGACGTTTTTTTGCCGACATCATTCTTTTTCGCGTTTAGTGAAGTAGGGTCAATACTACCCTCCCCTGTGATGCGAAATGAGCTGCTTGATAGGTTTGGCACCACAGGAGCAGGCTCAGTAATGTTTGGGCAGCCACAGGAGGAGGATTGTCTCTGTGTGTGATGCACCACGAGGGCATCTTTTGACTCAAATAACACAGTTATTTGGTTACCTACCACATTCTCATCAAGCCTAAAGTAACCACAAGCAAGGACAAACGTGTGGAAGTGATTACTTTATACAAAGCTGGCCACAAACTCCCATTTATTGCAAATCAGATGGTGTTAGACTGAGGACAGTGCAGAGACTGGTGATGCGGTTCAAGGACAGTGGGGAGGCCATTCCTCCCACTCCACTTCCCAAGCCTGGGAGACCTCGTAAGACAACCTTCAGGACCCGTCAGCTGATCTCAAGGCAAGTTAGCAAGGATCCAAGGCTAACAGCACGGGATTTAAAAGAAAAGAACCCACAGTTGATGGCAGATGTGTCTGTCAGAAGTGTGCAGCAGCTGTTGCATGACGATCTGGGCTACAGGAGTTTTTGTGCTCGTAAAAAACCACTGCTAACTGCACTTCAGAAGAAAAAGAGAGTAAATTTTTGTAAGAAATACCTTGCCTGGAGTGAGGAGCAATGGAAAACTGTGCTTTGGAGTGATGAGTCAACATTTACTGACACTGATACCCCTTCATCATGAGTGTACCGCAAACCAGGCAGTGGCCCCCTGGATCCTAAGTACACTTCCAAGTTTGTTAAATACCCAGCCTCACTCATGGCTTGGGGCTGCTTTACATATTATGGTGTTGGTAGGTTGGTAATTCTACCTGCAAATGAAAAAGTGAACCAGAACAATCATTTGGAGCTCTTATGTGATGTTTTAAGTGACTCTTTTGATAAAACCAAGGCAAGAGTATTTATGCAAGATTCTGCCCCTGCACATGTTGGAAAGTCAGTGAAACAGTGGCTAACAGACTGTGAGGTTCCCTTTATTCGAGACTGGCCCGGAAACAGCCCAGATATCAATCCCATTGAGAATTTATGGGCGCACATGGAGCGGCAGCTGCGTAGTATGGACACATCATCTTTGCCTAAACTTGAGGTGAAAGGGAACGCCAGTAAATACTAAATTCAATGGTGAGTGTTAATTTATTTGTTTCTCCTTGCTAACCACAAGAATGTTTTCTTTTATTAAGATGGCATCAACACTTTCCGCGCCTACTGTATACATTATTTTTACATCCATCCATCCATTATCCAATCCTACGTTGCCCCATGAGAAGCGTAGAAGCCCAGGGCTAGGCAAGTTGGTCCTGACATTTAAGATGAGAATGACCTGCCTCACTCATCCCTGAGTGGCATTACATGAGCAATAAACCCCAACCACCTCTTGGATATAAACCTTCATCGGCTCAATCCGACTGGACAATTACAAGAACTGTGACATGTACGAAGGAGCTAGGGTTATGGTGCGGGTGGATGGTGAACTGAGTGAGTTCTTTGATCTAAATGTGGGACTGAAACAGGGATGTGTGATGTCTCCATGGCTGTTTAATATATTCATGGATGCTGTTGTAAAGGAGGTGCAAAGTAGGGCAGTGGATGTGGGGGTGGCTCTAATGAATGAGGGTGAGATGTGGAAGATTCCAGTGTTGCTGTTTGCTGATTATACTGTATTGTTAGGTGAAGATGAATGGGAGCTGCAAGGTTTGGTGAATAAATTTGGGACAGTGTGTAGGAAGAGGAATCTGAAAGGTAATGTAAACAAGAGTAAAGTTATGGCATTTGAGAGACATGAAGTCACAGAATGCACAGTGAGGTTGGATGGTGAGGATATGGAGAATATGAGTGCATTCAAATACTTGGGTAGTGTGATGAGTCAGGATGGAACTTTTGGGTCCGATGAAGTGACTGAAAGGGTACAGCAGGGAAGGAAGGTTGTTGGTTCACTGAAAGCAGTGATGAGAAATAGGGAGGTGAGTATGGAAGTTAAGAAGTCACTGCATGATAGTATTGTGATCCCTACCCTGATGTATGGAAGCGAGGCATGGACCTTGCTAAAGGGGAACAAGTCAAGAGTGAGAGCAGTAGAAATGCGTAACTTGAGAGGAGCATGTGGAGTGACATGGAGGGACAGGTTTACGAATGAAGAAGGAAAGTTGTGGGGTGGATATGGATGTGGTTGACTAAATTAGGAGAAATACACTAAAGTGGTTTGGACATGTGGAGAGAATGGAGAATGAAAGACTGACTAAGAGGGAGTATGTAAGTGAAGTGGAGGGAGGGAGAGGGAGGAGAAGACCGAGGATGAGGTTGAGGGATGGAGCTGAGAGGTATACGAGGGAGGGGGGAGTGAGTTGTGGGTAGGGTAGTCAAATGGTGGGTGACAGAGCAACTTGGAGGTGTTTTGTATGCGGCCACCCTTTGCGGGTTTAAGGCATCGGGTTATAGATAGATAGATACATACATCAGTAAAATGTACATATACTGTATATATATAATAACTGAATATACTGACAGCAAGAAGCACATAAAGAGACTAGTGAAGAGAAAAAAGGAGGAGGTACATGATGATCTAGGGAGAAAAATGAATGCAAACTACTCTGAAAATAGGAAGTTATTCTGGAAGGAGGTGTGGAAATATAGAAATGAAAGCAGAAAGAAATGTGATGGTGTGAAGGATGTAGGTGGTAGATTATTAACCCAAGGGGATGAAGTAAGGACCAGACGGAAAGAATATTTTAAAAGCCTGATGAATGGGAATAGAGAGAGCAGAGCAGCTGTAAACATGACTGGTTTTGGGGGTGTGCAGAGAAGGAATGCAGTGCCAGGAGTCGTAACACTTGCACAGGAGAAGAGCACTATGAAGCACCTGAAAAATGAGAAGGCAGCTGGGGTTGATGAGGTGTATGCAGAGACGATTAAGTGTAGTGGAGATAGTGGAATGAAGTGCTTGCTGGAGATATGTAAGAAGGCATGGATGAGTGAAATTGTGCCAGGAGAGTGGAAAAAGGCTGTGATTGTACCCCTGCACACAAAAAAGGGTGAGCGAAGTGAGTACAAGAATTATTGTGGCATAAGTTTATTGAGTGTGGTAGGGAAGGTATATGGAAGAATTATTATAAAGAAAGTATGAGAGATATCAGAAGTCCTAGTGAGTGATGAACAGGATGGCTTTAGGAGTGGCAGAGGAAGTGTGGATCAAATCTTTGCAGCGAGACAGATTGCAGAGAAGGCTTGTGAGAAGGAACATAAGGTGTTTATGACATTCATGGATCTGGAAAAAAAAAAAGACAGGGTGACAGAAAAGGACTGTGGAAAGTTCTGCGCATGTTCGGTGTACATGGTAAGCTGCTAGGTACCGTCAAGAGTTTTTATGATGGTAGTGAAGCACGTGTAATGGTTAATGGGCATCTAAGTGAATGGTTCACGATTGGTGTGGGCGTGCAACAAGATTGTGTGATGTCCCCATGGTTGTTCAATATACCGTATATATGGATGGGGTGATGAGAGACTTAAAAACACGAGTAGTGGAGAGAAGGATGATGTTGGTAATGAATGGTGATGGATGGAATATCTCAAATTTGTTGTATGATGATGATGCAGTACTGCTTGCAAATACCGGACAAAAACGTGGTAGCCTAGTGCAGAGTTTTGGATGTCTGTGAGTGTCGTGCCTTGAGAGTAAATGTAGAAAAGAGTAATGTGATGGTTACTGAGAGAGTAGGTGACTCCCAGTACGATGTTACAGTGAATAGGGAGAGACTGGAATTGGTGAGAGAGTTCAAATACCTGGGTAAAGTGATAGAGAAGAAAGGAGAATGTGCAAAAGAAGTTGAAAGAAGAGTGACACAAGGAAGAAAAGTAGCTGGTACAATGAAGACCTTTTGAGGCTTAAGTGCTGCAGCTGCATGAGGCTTACATGAAGGAGTGTTAGTGCCAACTTTAACATATGGATATGAGACTATGTGACATGAAAATGAAAAGTCAAGGGTAGGAGCAATGGAGATGGAACTGCTGAAGAATGTATGTGGAGTACAGAGAGTGGATAGGATACGAAATAATGTGATTCGTGAAAGATGTGGAGTGAGAAAGTCTGTGGACACCAGAATCGAAGAGAGTGTATAGAGATGGTATAGTCATGTGGAGAGAATGGAACAAGAGAGAAGTGAAAAAGGTTTATCTGAGTGAATCTGAAGGAGGGAGGAGGCAAGGTAGGCCGAGGAGGAGGTGAAGAGATATGGCAGATGAGTGTGTGAGGAAGAGAGGTTTGGAAGTCGGTGAGGCTGGGGAACTGACAAGAGATCGAGCTGGCTGGATGAATGTTGTGAGGAGAAGTGCATGATCAGGGATTTGGCACTCTTTTTAACGTGGCAGCATCTGGATTGACTCTATCGGATAAGTTTATGTGAAGCTACAAAACGTTGTGAATGTTTTCGGCGTATCTGATACACCCAGGATTCTAGGGGCTTGAATAATGAGTGAATGGAAGCGTGGACCATTGGACTGGGCAAATATTGGGTGTCTGGACGTTGCTACACCTCACCTTGCCCTAGGGTGAGAAAGGAGATCCGGATGATGATGAATGATGATATACATATACAGTAAGTCCTCATATTTCAACGAATTTTACTTCGACGCTTCATTTTTTGCGAAAGAAAAAAGTTTTTGACATGTTGCAAGCTTCCATCATTTTCCCCCTAACCTCGACACTCCCAGCCGGCAGCTGACACTCAGCAGACGACGCATATGCTCCCCTGTTTGTAAACAAAGAAGATGGCAACTACATCAGCTCCATTGTACAAGTGCATATACAGAATATAAGAATGATTATTATTGTGTTAAATGTGAGTTTTGTTGACACTTGAGCATACAAACACTATTGAATAAACGTCTTCAATCAATACATGACCTTGCAGCATCTGCCATCCTCACTGTTTTGGTAGCTCAGGTGATCTAAGGCTACTAAACAAGTCAATATTCCAATGGCTATCAGATAAACTGCTTATAAGACTTTATTTCTTGCTTTAACGTTATTTAATAGTATTTTAACTTGCACATATACTTACCAGAACAGTAACATAAATATTGAACTTAGAAATTCAGTCCTATGAAAAAGCACTACTGCAAATCTTAAAAGAACAACTAATCCAGTCAACATCCCAATGGCTATCAGGTAAACTGGTTATGAGACTTTATTTTGCTTTAACGTTATTTAATAGTATTTTAAC
>JAGKTI010023250.1:0-14893 GCA_018397915.1 Birgus latro
TAGTAGCCTGATTAAAATAACTCACCCAGTCATGACATTTGGAGTTATGACCAGAGCAGTCAAGGCACCATGATTAATAGTTCTGGTACTTGATATTGGATTAGGCTATTCTTCTGAAAGGAGGGAAACTAGGATATTTTGTATTTTGTCCTCTCGGAGGCCTTTTCTTTTATGTAATTAATAAAAAAATAGTCTCTACACTCCATTTTTTATAAACTCAGTAATTTTTTGATCAACTCAGAAACAAACATTGGGGGTGACGCCCCCACCCCCCACGGTCAGGCCATCCCTGCTTTCAGTCCATCAAAATCTTCCGCAGGAGTTTCCTCTAGTTTTAAACAATATCCAGCTCATTCCTGCATCATCTTTAAACATACTTGGGGTTTCATTTTCGCGGGATTTGTCTTGGAAAGATCATATTACCTCTCTTGTACTATCTGCTTCCAAGAGATTGGGTGTGCTAAGCTGACTCCATGCTTTCTTTACCCTTTCAGAGTTATTGACCTTATATAAGGGTTTTATTCACCCCTGTGTAGAGTACAACTCTCATGTGTGGGAAGGCTCCCCACATACAGCTCATCTCAACAAGGTGGAGTCAAAGGATTTTCGATTTATTAACTCTCCTCCTCTTACTGGCTCCCTTCAACCTCTGTCTGTTCAATGCACTGTTACATCATCATATCTTTTCTATCGCTACTTCAGTGGCCATGGCCCCTCTGAACTGTCTGCTTGCATCCCTCCACCACTAGCGCAGGTGCATAACACCCGTCTGTCAACAAGCTCTTATCCTTTTTCTGTCCAGCTCTCTAATGCAAGAGTTAACCGTTACTCCTAATCCTTCATATATGCAACAGGTCAACTCTGGAACTGCCTCCCTCTGTATTCCCCACTGCCTATGATCTCCAGTCTTTCAAACGCAGTGTCCAGGCATCTCGAAATAGAATGAACGAATCTTGAATCTGGCTTTCCGTTTGCGTGTTTTGTTTTTACTTGGAGGGATCAATTATGCCGGCTCCGGCCTTTGGTTGCTTCTTTCTTGCATTAAAAAAAAAAAAAGACCGCTTAAAAAATGTAAGTTGACCTTCCCATGTGACCTGGACCTTTACCCATTAGGTCTAAAAAAAACAATAAAGGGTCGGCCTGTTAAGAAAAAGCAACGCAAAACAAAATGTGGGTCACACCGCACTTCCTCATCAATGCGGGCCCAGATGCTCCACTTATTTCACTATTCACTTACTTACAAGTATTTGGTGTTATCTTGCTGTTTGCCATGTATGGCAGATCTTGCAACAGTAAATAATATGTAACACACATGGACTGCAGGAAAATCTGTGGTCACAAATTGGTAAAGAAAAAGTGAATTTTCACTAGTCTATCTATCTATCTATAGCCCGACGCCCTAATCCCGCAAAGGGTGGCCTCAGACAAAACGCCTCCAAGTCGCTGTCACCCACCATTTGCCTACCCTCCCCCCAGTTCACTCCCCCATCCCTCATATACCTCTCAACTCCATCCCTCCACCTCATTCTCGGTCTTCCCCTCCCTCTCCCTCCCTCCACCTCACCTGCATACACCCTCTTAGTCAATCTTTCATTCTCCATTCCTTCCACATGTCCAAATCACCTCAGTGTATTTCTCCTAATCTTCTCAATCACATCCACATCCACCCCACAACGTTCCTTCACTTCTTCATTCGTCAACCTGTCCCTCCATGTCGCCCCACATGCTCCTCTCAAGTAACTCATTTCCATTACTCTCACTCATGACTTGTTACCCTCTAGCAAGGTCCATGCCTCGCTTCCATACGTCAAGGTAGGGATCACGATGCTTCCAAACCCACCTTCCTATTTCTGGTCACTGCTTTCAGTGAACCAACAACCTTCCTTCCCTGCTGTACTCTTTCAAGTATTTCATCCATTTCCTTACCATCCAACCTCACTGTGCATTCTGTGACTTCATCATCTCAAACACCATAACTTTACTCTTGCTTACAATGACTTTCAGATTCCTCTTCTTACACACTGTCCCAAATTCATTCACCAAACCTTGCAACTCCCATTCATCTTCATTCAACAATACTGTATCATCAGCAAACAGTAACACCGGAATCTTCCACATCTCACCCTCATTCATTAGAGCCCTACCCTGCACCTCCTTTACAATCCCATCCATGTATACTGTATATTAAACAGCCATGGAGACATCACACAACCCTGTTTCAGTCCCACATTCAGATCAAAGAACTCACTCAGCTCACCATCCACTCGCACAGTAGCCATAGCTCCTTCGTACAGCACTCAACAATTTCCCCTCCACTCCACATATTCTTAAAACCTTCCACATACCTTTCCTATCTATTCTGTCATAAGCTTTCTCCAAGTCCAAGAAGGCAGCATACACTTTTTTTCCCTTCTCTAGATACTTCTCCACTAAACATCTTAGAACAAATATCTGATCTACACACCCTTTTCCCTTCCTAAATCCCCCTTGTTCTTCTCCAACTAACTCCTCTGTTATATGCCCAGCCCTATCAATAAGTATTCTGCCATATTCCTTTCCAGTCACACTAAGAAGGCAAATACCCCTATGGTTACCACATACTTCTCCCTCCCCTTTTCCTTTATATAAAGGAACAATTATACTTGATTTCCAGTCCTCTGGAACCCTTCCCTCTTCCCAAGCCAATCTACACAACTTCCAAATCCATTCCACAACAATCTCACCCCCATACTTCAGCATTTCACCACACACTCCTGGGACCTTTCCCATCTTGATTTTCTTCAATGCGTCCACTACTTCCGCCCTGCTGATCTCTTCCTCCCTCCTCTCACCTCTTCTTCCCCCAGCCATTCCCAAAACAGTTATACTCGTACTGCTCTCACTCTCTACATTCAACAAATCCTCAAAGTGCTCCTTCCATCTCCTCAATTTCTCTCTCTTCTCCACCAGCAATCTATTATTCCCATCTTTCACTCCCCTACTATATCCCCTTTCACACTGTCTTACTTTCTTTACCTCCTTCCAAAACAATTTCTTACTCTCCCTCCATTTTACACTCAGATTCCTCCCAAACTCCTCATCCACTTTCTTCTTACTCTCTTTCACCAATCTCTTCACCTCCCTTCTCCACCTCACATATATCTTTCTCTTCTTTCTCTCATCTTCTTCGCTACCTCTGCTCGCTAGCCAGTCACTATATGCCTTCTTCTTTTGTTCCACAGCTCGTTTCACCTCATCATTCCACCATGCTGTCCATTGCACACCCCTGTATCTCCTCCTCACTCCACAAACCATCTCACACGCTGCGCCTATCTCTTCCGTGAAAATCTTACATACATCTTCCACCCCTGCCATCTGCTCTAACTCATGCCTTCCCAATCTTTCTTCCACTATGCTCTAATACTCTGCCATTTTCTCAATGTCTTGTAACTTTTCCACTCTTCTCACAGGAGCTACTTCCTCCTGTCTTCCCCTTGATCGCTTCACCCACTTTCTTTGCAGCCTTAATCACTAAGTGATGGTCAGAGATTCCATTCCCCCACCCTCTTGCATCCAACACTTGTCTTCTCATTCGCTCATCCACACACACGTAATCTATCATTGCCTGTCGTTCTACAAATTCACCATCCATCCTCCTTATGACTCACCATGTATACCTGTGGATCATCTTGTGCCGAAAGTAGGTGATGGCTATTGCCAACCCCTTACCAGCACAGATGTCCACCAAGGCACTACCATCAGTGGCGGCAAAAAGGGAGGGCATGGGGGGCAAATGCCCCCCAGTCAGAATCTTTGCCCCCCCAGTTGCCCCCCCAGTCAGATCCAGTACAACTATTTAAAAAAATAATAATAAAGGCAATACAAGAAGGAAAATGACAAGGAAAGACCACCAATATGATTTATTTGATATATGAACTCGACTGAATTGAAAGCTTCTCCAAATTTCAGGTACAAGTATTCATCAAAATTCACTGTTAAACATTTTTAGGAATCTCTGAATCAGTAACTGAATGATCCAATTGAAAAAAAAAAAACTATTCTGAAACTTGACTCTTTTATCATTCAAAATGCTCAGAGCTTCCCTGGGCTTTGCCCCCTGGGTCCCCACCCGATCTTTGCCCCTGGACCCCACCCGATTTTGCTTGTGCTTGGCGCTCTGCGAGAATACATATTTGCTCCCCCAACATTTTCCCTTGCCCTCCATTTGCCCCCCCACTTTGAAAATCCTGGTGCCGCCACTGACTACCATTTCCATCCACCTCAGCTGGCACACCCCACTGACCAATCACTCCATCCACTCGTACATTCCCAACTTTACCATTCATGTCTCCAGTCAAAAACACTCTCTCGCTCCTCTCAAACTTGACCATACATGCTTCTACACTTGCCCAAAACTCATCTTTCACTCTTGCCACTCGCTCCTCTGTCGGCGCCTACACGCATACAATCGCCCAAGCTTGTATACCTACTTTCATCCTCACCCATACAATCCTTGCACCCATTGTTCCATACTCTCTTATATTCTCCTTCCACTTCTTGCTTATCATCAGACATACTCCCTCTCTTGCCCTCTCATTCTCATTAACTCCCGAACATATTCTTAAACCGAATTCCCATTCTCTCACCCTTTCACCTTCCATTTAGTTTCAGTCAGTCCACATACATCCACTCTTGCATCCTCAGGCACCTGAACAATCTCTCTCTCGCTTCATCATTTACTCCTCTCACATTCCATGTCCCCCACCCTCAGAATGTCCTTTGTCCGTTCCTTAGTCGTCAACGTATTGTCCGTCCTGGTCCGAGGCGCTTTGTTCGCTTGTTTAGTTAGTTCTTTTTACGGGGTGGGGCACTAACCCACCACCAACCCTTTTAGTCGCCTCATACGACAAGCAGGGATACTGGGGGAGTATTCTTGAAACCCCCCTACCCCCAGGGACGTTAAATTTTCAAGTAAATCATTCCTTATTTCACTTCTATCTGATTGTATCAAGTATCCGACAGCACTGTTATAATCAGGTGCATTTGCTGAACGAGAATAAAATTACAATTATGATTTAAACACTGCCGCAAAACCAGTAATATTTAAAAAGTAGTTAGACATTTCAGAGCCTGGCTGTGGCTTATATTTGTATTTATTATTTTTCCTTTCACCTTATTTATTTATTTATTTATTTTGGAAAAGGTGTTTTAGTTGTACAATCAATGTGGAGTTAAAATTAATACTGTAAAATAAAAATGTGTATCCCGTCTAACAAGTGAGCTACAAGTAAAAGAAAAGGGATATGTAGTTCAGTGAGCAAAGTTTGCAGGGACGGACAAAGAGGTTATGGTGACGGTACCACCAGCCAATCAGCGAAGTCGAGACATCCTCGTCTTGATGCCACCCGCTCCACCTTAGTGAATGATGTTTGAAATGTAGTGCATTCTTGTATTTTTGTTTACCTGCATTAAGTGAGAAGTGCCTCCACTTTCTGCTGTATTATTAAAGGTAAAAGGAAAAGGTAGAAACATGGAGAACTGTTTCCCATATGGGTTTAGAATATCCTTGAATCCTGATGGGTTATGTAAACGGTAATGTAGCTTGACAGGAAGCTAAGTCGCAGCCTAAGATAATTTGGGAGAAGAAAAAAATATATATATTAGCTGTTGACTAATCCCTTCATCGTAAATTTAAAATTCTGATCATATACTTAGGTTAATTTAAGACGATTTTGTTTACCTGCAGAAAGGCTAGCAATGAAGCAGTTAATGATGTGCCTTCCGCTGTTGACGTCTCAGGAATGTCAGCGCAATAAATTAAAGCATTAGCGACTGAAGGGGTGATTGGCACAGACGGATGACTGAGGCCGAATGGGCGGTAGAGAGTAGTGGTTGGGGGGGTTCGGCTGCGGTACTGAAGGTAAGAGTGGCCACGTAGCTGTTTCGGCAGGATGCAGTATGAAATAAAATATGGAATATAAACGAATAAAATCTGTGGGGGAAATGTATTATAACACAGTAGTATAGCACTGCAAGTTTGTGTTACTAATCTGAACAACAGAAGGCAGTTTTGCAGATGCAGGACAGAATTACAAAAGATGTATAAAAAATTGTGGGAAAATGTGTTATCATACAGCAGGATTGCACTGCGAGTTTGTATAACGTGTCTGAACCATTCTGTACAAATGTTCACCATGAACTAAAGAGAAATATTGCCATAATAATCTCGTTAAAGCCCCCCCCCCCCGACTCCACCCGTTCCCCTCACCTACCTATCCAGTCATTCATCACTTTCATACACACACGTTCGTCATCTGACTGTTATTTTCTTTCTTTTTTTCCTGCATTATAAAGTATTTCATAAACCCACCAACCCCCATTTCCCTCACCCATCTATTCAGTCATTCATTACATGCACATACACGTCTATTATACTGTGCTGTTATCCTGGGCTTGTGTGTGGATGTGTTTGTGTAGCGAAGCCAAAAGTGGAAAAAGGGTTTTGATGAAACCTGGCAGGATCTTTGAAACTGGGTCCCAAATGGGCCAGTCTCAATTTCATGTCGATTGAGATTTACTGAACTGGTTTTTTGTCCCTAGTAATTGTACTCGTTGGTGTTACATATCACGTTTGCGGAAAATTACTGAGTGACACTGCCATGGAGATTCGTGCATTATTGCAGAGAGAGAGAGAGAGAGAGAGAGAGAGAAAAGGTATTGCACATCTCAGTCTGATGTCTATTGCATCACTTATGCTACGAACAGACGATTTTATTCGCCAGAAAGCTGTGGTAGCTCTTGTCTAGTGGTGGTGCTGGTGACGGCAGTGGTGCTAGCTGTGATGATGGTGGTGGTGGTAGCTGTGGTAGTAGTGGTGTTAGCAGCTGTGGTTGTGGTTGTGGTAGTAATGATGAAGGTGGTGGTAGTAGCTGTGATGTGAAAGTAGTGTTGGTAGTTGTAGTGGTGGTGATGGTGGTGGTAGCTGTGATGGTGGTGACAGCTGTGGTGATGGTGGTAGCTGTGATGGTGACTGCGGTGGTTGCTTTGATGGTGGTAGCCGTGACGGTGACTTTGGTTGTTGCTTTGATGGTGGTGATGGTGGTAGCTGTGATGGTGGTGGTGGTGGTGACAACTGTGGCAGTGGTGATGGCTGTGCTAGTGGTAGGTGTTCAGAAGTGCTCTCATTTTGGCAGATACTTTGCAGCTCTAGTATTTTCGCCAAAGCGAGTGGCTCTGACACCTTCTTCAAAGCAAACCGAAATCCAGAAACAGCTCTCATTTGGACAAGTGCTGAGCGGCCAGGTGGGGCTGCGAGGCTCCTGTCAACTTGTCTATAGTTCTTGTTGAGTATCAGTTACCCTTGAGGCTGAAGTAAATATATATCCATTCTTCTGTATATATTCTTTCCCTTTAGGACAGAGTGGTGATCAAGTCAATGATGTATTGCTGTATTTTATTTTAGTCTCTGATGAAGCATGACATTATTATACTTTACATATCTGTGTAAATATGAACTTATTTCAAACCCGTTATATGATGAGTGTCACTGGCGTAGTTACCCCCGTAGCGAATGGATGAAATAACAGATGATAAGATAATGTAAGGAGACAGGCGAGCCGTCAAGAACGTTAAATAATTTTTGTTTTCAATTTTTGCTACCTGTAAGGGTAGAACCCTAGACCTTACTATCTTCCCTGGGTTTGATCAGCATTCAGTTTTTCTGCTTCTGGGGAGATATCGCTTGATGTTTTTCCCAAGAATTACGCAGAGACCCTATTGTCCTTGACCATAGGTGGGTGTGACATACAGTGTGGGAGGAGCAAAATGAGAGTAGTTGCCAATAGGAGTCTAAAAATGTTTCCTCGGTGGCTCGCTAATGGTTATGTGTGAGATGTGTTAGACCGCCACTGGTAGCAGGTGCCTCCATTGTTTGTGTATGGCTGGAGATTACACACGACAGCCTAGTGGCTAGTTAGCCGGGAGAGGCGGAGTAACGCTACTTTATAAGCTCGAGCACCATGTGAGAGTCACTTTTTGTCACCTTTTTATCACTTACTGTCACGTTACACTTTGTCACATTTCGTTACTCTTTCCCACATATTTTCACACATTACTAAACACGTTGCTTTGATTACAAAACACACTGTTTGTGCACCATTTCCCATTTTGGATTCACTTCTCCAAATAACACTAGAGTGTGGTTTATATCTGGATTATATCATCGACGAGTTCTCCCGGTTCCTCGAGCTCTGTGAGTACGTGGCCTCCATTGATTGTAATCTGGTTAGGTAAGAAATAACTCGTTTTATACTTGTATTTGAAGTTCTATATGAATTCCTCTATGTAAAACGCATCCTGGTTTCTTCTTTGGTGTATGTTATAGTGTAAAGTAAAGTAAGTTAGTTTTCCTGTGAGGTTTTCCGTACCCCTTTGGTGATTAGTTAAGGGTTAAGAGTGCACCGTAATACATACCCCGACAACATTAGCAATAATATGGAAGTAATGGTATATCAGCGGGAAGCAGTAAAACTTGCTGGAATAATGTTGCGATAGATTATAATCTTAATCACAGTTACTGATTCATCTTATCAGGGGAATGCCAGTTGTTGGTGTTTAGGCCAGGTGATGCGCCTTGACGAGCGGGAAAAATAAAACTTTCTGCGCCAGCTATGCAGCATGGGAATGGACCGCTGGGCTACTCTGTGATGCATGAAACACTCACTCTTTAGCAGTAGTGACCAGCTGAATATTAACCATGAACACGTTACGACGTCCTCTTAGCTGTCCTAGATTGACGTATGTCAGTAAGTTATATTCCTAGAGGAAGATGACGACAGTGATATGGTTATCTAAGATGAAAATGCCTACCAAAATGCAGGACCATGATGACAAATAACACTATCAGCAGACGCATCACACGGCACCAAGGCGACACAAACAAGCCGCTCAGATTCACAGTATCCACCGCAGCACTCACTACCAAGGACGATGCAGGATTGGTCATCATAGTCAGGGCACATGCCACACTATAAAGAAATAAGAAAATGCCAGACGACTACAGGAATTAAAAGTAAAGAACAACAGTCTTAAGATATACTAATAACTGAAGATGGGACCACCCTCAAACTTTCTACTATGGTTGTCATTCATCTTTCCTAACATTCCCTCCACACACACACACACACACACACACACACACACACACACACACACACACACTTTATTTCCACTTTCCTAACCAAGTTTCAGTGGCCAACCTGGAGATATTTTTTCTTCTCCTCCTTCAGAATACTGACGAATCTACACTAAATAAACTACTTTTTTTTAAAAGAGAGATTTTAAAAAATCGAGAGGCAAGCAACTGTTTCCCTAAAAACGACCCACCTCAACTGAACCACCAGTAAGACCACTTTGACATTATCAGACAATTATGACTGATATAACCCTACTTAACAGCCGCTGTTTTAAGGACTACGACAGACAGATATATATGAATGTACTGTGCATACTCTGAACACAATTGGCAAAAAAATTAAAGGTTCCGCAATCATTGCAGAATAAAGACTTTCTTACGAAGTTAGCGACATTCATACAGCAAGCATCTTGCTGAAAACAGTACAAATGCATACTAGACCAGAAAACGTAGTGATTTCTTACTGCACATCTCCCAATACGACCTCAACTGTCCTTCACTTCCTGCCACAATTTACTTTATACACTGACCTAAGGTACGAACTTGGAGACTAGAATGCAATTCGTGCAACCGCCATAGCAACATCATAGGACGGAGCCTTATGACCTTCATTCGCTCGGGCAAAGTCATTAACTCAGGACACTTTCTCCACCTACCTTCAACAACATCATTACAAATAACAGAGCTCACTGTCATACTTATACGCAACCCAGGCGCTTAATTTCCTTTTGGGCACATAAAGGTCATTTTAACCATATCATCATCCCGATAAAAAGTGGTACCTCCCCCGCACTGAGTTACAATGGAACCTACATCGACGAATATACACACACAAAACAATAGTCATCAGATTCAAAGAGCCTCTTCTTACAAAAGCCTAACTGATGACATACATCTAGCCTTCACTCGTGAATGAATGTTACTGATATAGGACTAAACACTGCTACGCCTATTTTAGGTAAGAAAGAATGAACCATAGAATATCAGCCACCAAGATCGTTCCCTCCTAGATAAAAAATGAAAGCCAAATTCAAGATTTCTTCAACATGCCTGGACACATTGCAGTCAAAAGACGGGAGATCACGGGCAGAGGAAAATACAGATAGGGGAAGACAGTTCCTAAGTTTAGCTAATACATGCTTGAATGTCTGTGAATATCAGGTAACTCTTGCATTAGGGAGTTGGACAGAAAAGGGTGAGTTTGAAGTCAGACGGGTGCAATGCGCCTGCCGTAACGGAGGAAAAATGCAACAATGTTCAAGTGAGCGGTTATAATTGAAGTAGTGATAGAAAAGACATAAGGATGCAACACTGCAACAAAGAGACAAAGGTTTGAGGGAATCATCAAAAGGAGGAGAATTAATGTGTCGAAAAACCTCTGACCTCACTCTGTTGAGAAAAGCTGTATATTGGGACCCCCTCCTCCCCATACATGATTATTTTTTTAAATAAATATGCTAGAAAGAAGGAACCAATGGCCAGCAGCCCACAAACTGTTCTCTCCAAGAAAAATAAAACAAAACAACAGAGTGTCAAATTCAACACCCGTTCATTTCGAGATACCTGGGCACACTGCATTTAAAAGAGTGGAGGTCATAGGCAGTAGGAAATACAGACAGAGGAAGAGTGTTCCTGCGATGACCTGTTGCATCCAAGAAGGAGTGGGAGTAACGGTTAACTCTTGCAATAGAGAGTTGGACAGAAAACACCTACACCAACACAAGGATGAATGAAATTCTTGTATTGAGTCAAACAGCTGTGTGGGAGTAAAGAAGGCACGGAGTCGGCTTTGCAAACCTTATCTCTTCGAAGCAGATTTTGGAAGTTAAATAATATGATCTTTCCTTGGTAAATCCGAGAGAATGAAACCCCGAGAATGTTCTTAGATAATGCTAGATTAAGTTGGTTGATACTGAATATTAAAGGTTATTCCTGTGGAAGATTTAGGCGGATCGAATACGTAGGAACTGAGTTTTCGATGCATTTAAAACTTTTACACAAATCAGGGGTATGAGCCAGGTCAGACATTAGGTGTGCCATAACCACATCTTATGTTTGCTGAAATAATTGCTGTGATCGACACAGTATGAAGCGAATGAAAAGCTGAAGGGTGGAGTCATCAAGATATGAATATACAGGGTTAGATATAATGCTTAATATGGCATTATAGAAGGAAGGAAATTGGAGATAGCACAGAACCCTGAGGAACACCAGAATTGATATTTTCTAGATCTAGGGGAAGAATGATTATCTACAGCAGAAGCTTTAGAATGACCAGAAAGAAAGCAAGAGGTGAAGGCACAGATTGTTAATTGAAACAGTAAGAGTGTAGTTGAGAAATTAAAAGTGACTTGATTGAGCCACTGAGTTGTTAAATGAAATGGCAAAGCTGTCACAAAAGTTCCGAAAGGAGGACGATTAGGAGTCTGAAAATTACGTGAGAATATCGGTTGTGGAGCTTCCATGGTGGATCCTATACTGACGACTGGAAAGAATGTTGTGATAGGTAAGGGACTTTAAAGTTTTCTCTTTTTTTCAGAATAGACTTAACAACTTTAGAAATACGGGATTTCAGAGACATTGGCGATGGTTAGAGGGCTGGAAACGGTCACCCTTCTTCAGGATAGGCTGAGTGAGAGCACACTTTTAGCAAGAAACAAAGGTACAAAGTTGACAGACAGAGGCAAAGGAGTTTACCTAGGCTGTCATTAGACACAGATGCACAGTTTTTTAGAACAACAGGAGGGACCCCACCAGGATCTGTATGCCTTGTTAGTAGTGAAGCCACTGAAAGCGCAAAGCACATCAAATTGAAGAAATTTTACTGTCAGTCATGAGCAAGTGAAAGGGGGGGAAGAGATTCAGGAACAGCACCAGAATCTTCCCAGGTGGATTTGAAAATGAAAGTCTGAGCAAAGAGTTCTGCCTTTTCATTGGAAGAAACAGCTACAGAGACGTGTCAGCGGGAAACAGGAGGAAAGAAGGAGGATGAAGTATTCATGTTAGAAAGGTTTTTGGCAAAGTGCCAGAAGGATTGGGAAGAGTTTGTGTCGGGGAGCAGAGCATTTAGTACAGATTAAATTATTCTTCACAGAGTGAAGAACAGATTTAGCACGATTCCGACCAGAAACATTAAGGAGATGATTTTCAGGGTTTGTTTGGTTCTGGTACCCTTTGTAAGCCTTCTCCTTGTTGTATGCAGCAGTTGAACTAGACTGATTAAACGACGGTTTTTTTAATTTTTTATTAGTTAGAGGTTCCTAGAAATGAATAGCCTATAGGTGAATTACCCACCCCAGGAGGAGACCCAAGGGAGGGCGAGTCACCTAACCCAGGAGGAGGCCACGGGGAGGTGCGCAAGGGCCCCGAGCCACACAGGCCCACATCGCCCGCTACCATAGGCCTCTCTTCTACCCAGCGGAACAAGCAGGGAGTTCATTGCCCCGCTGCACTACACTCCAGACACTCGCCAGAATCAGGGTGGGTCTTGACACAGCACATTCCCCAGTAGGCCCTTGGTAACGTCCACCGGACTTGCCAATAGTGGAGTGACCACCAGTCTTCCTCCACCTACAAGCCCCAAGGAGAGCAGCGGCACAGTAACGTCCACCAGACTTGCTGTAGATGGAGCGTCCACCGGATCTCCCTCTTCTGCCACCCACCACCTGGAGCGGGAGCACTGTAACATCCACCGGACTTACCGTAGGAGGAACGTACATCCACCGGACTTCCACCACCTGTCGTCCAAGGAAAGGTAGCGGAGCTGTGGTAGCGTCCACCGGACCTGCCATAGAGAGGACTTCCAATGCATTCCCCTCAGCTGCACCTTTCCTCCTATAGCAGGGCCTTGGTAAAGTCCACTGGACTCATCGCAGGTGGAACTTCCACCGGCCTTCCTCTGCCTGCCGTCCTTGTGATGAGTGGAGCCCGGGTAACGTCCACTGGACTTGCTTCTTCTATTGCCCCAGAGTGGAGTTTCAGCGATGTCCACCGGACTTGTGAAGCCGAGGGAGCAAGCACCTGTCTTCCTCCTCCACTACCCCAGAGGCTCCTGCCGAGGACAGTGTCTCTGGCTCGGCCTGCCCCTCCAGAGGCCAAACGGGATGTCCCTCGCACTTCCCCAGCACCACTAGGGGTGGAGATTGCCCCCCTACAGAGTTCCTGGTGGAGGACATCTGGAGAGGCCCCATTGTGAGCCTGGGTATCCTGTCCCTACAGTCATCCCCTCGATGCCCCTAGCTGCTGTCGGACTCCCCGGAAGAGAGCGGCCGCAGGCAGCCCCTGACGGCCTCCCCATCCCGACGAGACCGCAGCCCCCGACCCTCGAGGGGTGCCTCGACGACCCCAGGCCAGGACCAGCCAGGACCGTCCAGAAAGACCCCCACCACTTCCAAGGGCAGGCGCCGAGCTGCGTGCCTCTTAGCCCTGTTTGGCCCCAGCCCCAAGGCCCTCCACACACCTAAGGGCCCCACCAAATGGGGCCTGCCCCGAACGCCGCCCTACAGCCCACACTCGACGCCCTACCACGCAGCCCGAGACAAGCGCCTCCCCCGAAAGCGCACTCCAGACGGCCCACCTCCCACACCTGATAGCCACCTGCACCTGTAAGAGATCTAGTCTGTTAAAAATCCCTTATGTGCCAATATGTACTGTGTAAAGCATTGTGTTTTCTCTTTGTATGGTAATATATGTGTAAGACTGGTTAGTCTGTGTTTGAGCCCTGTTCCTTTGTTGCATGCTCTTGCCCGGTCCTGAACAAAAGAACCAAAGTCTGTGCCCGTGTTCTGAGTACAAGAAGTTGGACCCAGAACACGCTGCATAACAATATGCTTTCGCGCTTGGAAGAAAAACCTCCATAATGCACAAGGCACCTTCAGATAGCTCTTGGCCATGGGAGCAGTAATCATTCCAGACAAGATCAGTTAAGTTCTACCTGATGGCCTCCCAACAGCAGCTCCGAAGTCCTACAGCCGCCTTATCCTGGAAGGGTCAGCAAGCCTTACTGGAAGGGACAGGATAAAGTGATAAGACTGTATGTAATCAGAGGAACACAATGGAGAGAGAAAAAAATTAAAATAAGGAAAAGAATTAGTTGTAAGAAAAGTTTAAGAATGTTTGAACTCTCTCCACGGTGGCCAAAAATTATGGGTAGGGTGGTGTACAACCTTCTCTAGGTCATTAACTCCTGAAGCTCGAGCCGAGCCATTCTCGTATGCGTCCCCCCCTCCACCCAAAAAGTAGGCTATATTCAACTAGTCATATCTCTGGAACAGCAGTTCATGAAATTTTAATTTATACATCAGAATACCTACCATTCCTTCATTTGTCGATGGTAAGTGTCCCTAGGTTTTTAGATGGAGAGTTTGGGGAGGTAGGAGGTGATGAATGAAGGCAATCTGCGGGGTCATGGAAGGCTGTGTTTGTAAGAGTAAGATCGGGTCAGTCACAGGGTACAGTACAAAGGCCTCACGCTTGTCTGGGCCAGACGGGAAATCGCTACACAGACTCTATCACATTCACCCTTGCTCCAGTTGACCTTGAAACATCTCTTCACTGACCCCTGCCACTGCCACATGAATGAATCATCACCCTTTAACATACAAGGTGTAATGTCCAGCACAGTTTATTCACCCAAAGAAGAACTACACAGCATAAGTAGGCTACTAGTCTGAGCTCACAACAAAGCCATTTTGCATGTATATTCTGCACTTCTGGGTGACT
>JAGKTI010023251.1:0-14892 GCA_018397915.1 Birgus latro
TATGTATATTCATGGTATCTATAGGGAGAGTGTGAGTCTGTGATTTGCTACTCTAATGCTTAATTTTAATATGATGACCATTCCAGAAACACTTTGAACCTTTCCTTTTTGGGGTATTTCCTTTCTTTCAGAAATTCATTATCTGTGATATTGTTGAATTTAATGTAATCCTTGGTTTTCACATTTGTTTCAGTACTAAAAATCAGATGATGTTCACCAAATAATATTAGTCTTTCAATTTGTATTAAGAAACCAGTATTTGTGGTTCACAGTATCTGTGTGATTTACATGTTTTCTTAACTTTAGCCCTTTGTAATAATATGCAAACAAGAATAAAATGTAAAAATAATTAGTGCAAATATATAAGTATCTGATTTATATGTACGTTAATGTTCAATGAACCAATGTTTTTCTGTGCCAATAAGAATATTTTCAGGTATTGGTAAGTACAAAACCATGTTCTCTTTACTGTGATGTGACTGGTATGAGGTTTAAGTTTCAAAATAGTTCATTAATATTATTTCCTGGAGTGGTGGTAAGTTTATTTTCCTAAATAATTTGTTTTCCTGCCTAGTAGATTTAGATTAATGTGTTCATTTCATTATGAATGAGGTTTTAAAGTAGAGAAGCCTTTTTTTTCAAACTGATGTCACTAGTATTTTTTTTTTTAAATAGTAAATATTTCCAGCCTAGTAGGTTAATAATACTGTGTTCAATTCGAATATGAAATTAGGTTTTTAGTAACTAATTTTTTTCATCTAAACTGTGATGTGAATGCTAAAAAGCTTATTTTTGTAAATACTGTATTTAAATAATTTTCTCTTGTATAGTAGGTTAAGAGTAATATGTTCATTCTGATATGAAAGTGTGTTTAAATTACAATACCATGTTCATTGCAATGGCCAGTATATATTATGAAGTGTATTTTTTTAAATGTCTTATGCTGTTTCCTGCATAGTAGCTTAATATTACAATGATCATTCCAGTATGAAACTGCTCTTCGAAATGTCTTCATCAGACTTTGGTAGTACCAAATAAATCATTCATCATACCAATAATAAGTCTTTGTATTTCACATTGGATTGGTTGAATTTCTTTAAAGGTCATTATTAGACAGTTACAATTTAAGAGAGTTTACTTATTGGATACGTTTATGTGTAGCTGCTGATTGTGGTGAATGTTTTTGGTGTATCAGATAAAGCCCGGATTCCTGGGGCTTAAATGATGATTGAATGGAAGTGTGGCCCATTAGATTTGGCAAGCTTGGCAGTCGGACATGCTACTCCTCACCCTGCCCTACGGTGTGAAAGTACTTCCAGATGATGATGATAAAACAGCCAGTGCTGGTTCATATAATGAAGGGGTGGTTGGGGTTTATTGCTCTGGTAAGACCATTCAGGGATGAGTGGGGCTGGTCACTCTCGTCAAAACTTTCAGGACCAACTTGCCTTGCCCCGGGCTCGTTGGCTTCTCAGGGCAACACAGGATTAGATGATGACGATGATGATGTAGCACCATCATTAAGCAATATGATTTAGTAAAGTATCAAACACATCCTCTGAGACACTTGTTGCCTATCAAAGATTCCTTGCGTTTTAAATGCATTGGACAGTGTACGAAAGGATAAATATGAAACACAGCAACTGCCATATGAGGGTTATACTGTTAACTGTATGAGTCACTCTGCATAGAGGGTACATTAATAGGAATACCAGTACATATCTTGATTTATATTAAACAATATTCACAGTGATGTCATCTAATTTATGGCAGGATGTATATTGAGAGGAATACTTACTATTGTTGAAACAAATATCGATCCACTTAGGTGTGACAGCGATTGATAACCATTCATACGCAGATGACTCACCACTTCAGTTAATTCACACAAAAACACGGATTCACGCACTTTAATATTGACTCACAACTCTGTACAGCAATCGCCATCAACCAATACAGTACTTATCTAAGATCACTGAATGGGGAGAAAGTAACCTTGTCTCCTTTAATGGTAGCACCTTCAATATATATATACAGGTGTTCAACTGTTACAAGTTTTTCATGAATGGAGGACACTATTAATAATGTGTGATTATCATAATTTATAATATGTTGTTCTTCCATGTGTTAAAAAAAAAAAAAACGCAGTGATGCAATCAAACCATACGAAACTTTAAACATTATGGCGTTGCAGTTTCATAACTGTCAGCTAAGAGTGGACTGATGTTCCTAGCCAAGACATAACTTATCACAGCCTTCCAGCTATCCTGTTCCTCTTTTCCACACCATCCACAATGTGCTCAACTGGCATATCCTCGTGGGGGTCTTCCGCAACTTCGATATCTGCCTCCTGTAGTGGCAGATCTGTCTCCTGAGGAAACTGAAGCGTAATGTTGTGAAGAACACAGCATGCTTGCACAATTTTAGAAACTCAACTAATGTCAACATCCACCATTTTCAGTCTTCTAAATCTTCCCTTACGGAACCCAAATGTGTTTTCAACAAAAACCCTGGTTGCTGATAATTTTTTATTAAACCTCTTTTGTGGGATCGTTAAACACCTGTAATCTTTGAAGGGCACCATTAAGTGTCTAGAAAGAGGAAATGCTGACTCTCCCAATATATGGTATTTGAGTGATGGGAAGAGAGGACTAGGTGCAGCGGTCAACTGATCATAAAAAGATGTATGTCTTAAAACTCTGCTATCATGAGGAGAGCCTGGGAATCCTGCCTGAATGAAGGTAAAAGCTTTATTTGGGTCACATACAGCCATAAGAATAACCGTGTGCTTGGAAGCTCTGTTCAAGTAATCTGCCTGATATTCATTAGGAACTTTGCATTCAATGTGGCAGCCATCAATGGCACCTAACACACCTGGGAAGCCTGCCACCTCCCTAAACTCTTGCTCTACTTTCACAGCATCATCACCGAGTGGCCTCTTCACAAAGTCATCGGCAATAACATTCAAGCATTGTACCACTTCTTGAACACAATCATGGGCACAGCTCTCTGAAACACCAAATTGGTTGGCAATTTCTCTAAATGTACTTTGTGTGCCCAAATACCACAGACCCATAAATGCCATGTAACTCTCAGTGGGTACATTTCCTCCCCTAAACACTCGCTGGTAATGGCCACTGAAGATCTCAAGTAAGAAATTAAAGGTAGACTTCGATACCCATAAATGGCAAAAGAAATCTAAGTCATCCTTCTCCTGCAGATGTTCTGCAAAGCCCTTCAATTTCATGTGTTCCTCCCTGAAATAATGAAAATATGCAAGTTGCCAGCCTGTTGTTGATGATCATGTGCAAAATGAGGCGATTTTTGATTGAAAAAAGCAAGAGAAGTTGAGAACTGTAATAACTGAGGGACAAAAACCACAATACCTGGCCGTGAGTGAAGATGCAGCCGTGATGATGTATGGCATACTTGCGTTTGCATGAAACAGGTGTCCCGTTCGCTGTTGTATGAGTAACGAACAGCATCCCCCTTATGTGTTTTCAGCATCAGTTGGTCCACCTTCCACTTCTTCATCATCGTCACAAGCCAGATCACACACCAAGCTGAGCAACTATTCCTCCGGCAACTCAGCCATTTCCTCGCACCACGACCTGTCATTATGCTATTCAGGTTAGGTTTTAAGATTATGATAACCTGCTAAAGGTAGGTTAGTTTATGCAGAAATGGTATATTTTTTTAAAGGAAATGCCAGATAAGTTTGTTTAAAATGATAGCAACTATTAATGCTGAGCCAAATTGTGATGGGAAAACCCTGTCACAATCAAATTGAAATCCCTCCAAAATGGTGACCAGCTTGATATTTCATGTACAAATGACATAATTTTTATCAAAAATTGCATGAAACAGGACTCTCTCATCAGTAAGAACAGTAGCTAGTATCCTAGACAAAAAATAAGGGGAAAACAACCTGCAGAAGGAACAACCCAAATCATGCATTACAAAAGTTGCTATTTTGGTAGGTCATTATACAGTTGGCAAACAGGTTATGTTTATTTCAGAAATAGAAAAATCAACATGTTTGGAACCCAGATATTGCATATTAATTTTTAGCAACTCACAAGGCCAACATAAAAGTGAATAAGGGAATTTCTTTTTCAAACACTGGCCACAGGAAGTTTCAGACATTTTCATCACTCAAACCTCTACAAGTTACTGGTAAAAATTTTTTTGTCGTCATTCCTGTACGAAATAAATGTAATTTCATGCTGTTTCATAACCACACTTCTTTTAACGGATGATACTATCCACCGATAAATATATGCCACGCATAAGTGTATGACAAAAAAATATATAAATAACCAAAAGAAAGGTAGGTAAGTGAAGTTGTGAGCCACCATGAAAAGTATATTTCATAACTGCTTTCCAAGACCAAGCCCACTGGATTCCTCATAGTTTTAACCAACCAATCATTAATCTGTATTAAGGTAAACAACTCTTTTCTTACAATAAGACCAGTGATGGAAGGTAAAATTTTACAAGTTGCCAATATAACCCCCAGGTTGTGCAGTATATTTTTCAAGACCAAACCCAAAACAACCTAACCTAACTCTAACCACACCTTCTGTAGGGGAATGCTTACCTTTGAGGTAGGTATAATACTATGCGTTTATGGTGGTAATATCCCTGAACTGCATCTTGGCAATGTGTAACATAAAATGTGATGGAACAGGTACTAAAAAATGTAGTGGTTGAGAGTGTGGTTAATGTCACAGGAAAAAAAATGGTACTTCCCAATTCCTAAACAATTTGGCCTGAAACCTGCCTTCCATGGTCGCAGAATACATTTAAAGTTGAAGATGAGAGAGTCTGTATTATTTCAACAAATTCATAGCTATCCTTCTGATTCTCCTCGACTTTTATTTCAGTCATTTATGCTTTAATAATGCTATTTCGTGCGATGTAAAGTAATAAAAAGCCTCTACTTCATGGAGAGATTCATTTGGTTCCCTTCTTCGATGACACTGGCCTCTACTAGCATTAAAAATCTAATTCAAAACAAACCTTATTCCCAAGTTCGCCATTGTTGACTATCGATGTTTACAGCAGGCCATGGACGCTCCAGGGCCTTCTTCTTGGTTGTTGCTGATGCGCATACGTTTGTGCGCAGACCGGTCTGGGCTAGGCTAGCCTGTGGGGCAGGACTGCTTTTGACCTGTCTGAACCAGTCTAATTGTCTCGCCAGAACAGCAATAATACCGGTCTAAACCGGTCGGAACCGGTCTAAATGCCTCACGAAAATGCGGAGCGTTATAATCTGTCCCCCTATTTCGAGCTGTCCGCCCCCTACGGCGCATGCGCGGGAGTTGCCAGATGCCGCCAGTCACAAATATGCCATTTGTACTTGGCTCTCTGTAGGGGTAACATGGTCGGAGCCTCTTGTCCTTTGTTTATAAATGGCAAATGGTCATTCCGGCTTATATCATTCGTCTCAAAGCTTTCTCGGGTACTTTCCACCCTTAAATTAAATTAGGTTAGGCGGGTAGCATTAAAAAGTCGAATTTCTAAAGTATGAATGAGTTAGGTTGGATAAACATAGTTATAATTAATCATATGGGGGCGAATTATCAAATCTCTTAGGCGTGAGGATTGTCTTAGTTTTGTTCTTACCTAATTGTGTAGTGCTGTAATTCTGTATGTAATATAAGTTAGTATAAGTATAATGAAAGTGTAATATAAGTGTAAATTACGTTAGTTTATGTATGGTGTAAGTGTAGTTCTGGACCCTGTTTAGATGATGCAATGTATGGGAAGTGGACCTTGTAATTCATGTTTTGGGCTTGATCTTAGTTAAAGTGTAGCAGGAGAGTAATATTATTAACATGTAAGACCGTGTGGAGCGGGTTGGACGCGCAAATTCATGATCTGTTTTTGATAAAGAGGCAAAGTTAATTCGAGATTAAAATTCGCGATAAGTTGTATTTGCACTTTGAATTCGGAATTTTGTAGTTGTGTTTGTTTTTATCATCTTGTTGTACTAAATAATAATGTCTATGTGCTTAGGTAAAGTCTGATTATTGGTTATAGTCATTGATAGCCGCGAAAATTATTTATTTTTCACTGTCGCCAGATCACGTAGGCCAGACAAAGGCGACGCCTGGAAATAATTATGTGAATGTGTGAGTTTAGGCTTCGGATTAAACTGTTGGACCCATGTTATTGCCACAAAATTTAAATCATCATAAGTCATTTTGTCTAAGTAGAGGAGAGAGAAAATTCCTTGTTGCAAGTTCCTTGATGATTGTATAATAAGTTAACTGTAGAGTAATAAGTCGAAGCCAGAACCGTTTGTGAGAACATCGCGGGATTTACGAAGCGTCCTTTGCCGCAAGCCTTCACTTCGAGCTGTAATCTCATATCAGAAGGACGTCCACAGGTTTGGTGTGGCGTCATGAAGTCGGGTTGCCGTCTACGAAAAGACTCATAGTCCTAATTGCCAAAGCCCTTACACAGTTCCACTTAGTTAATTTCTTTATGCATAGTTGTCGATTATGTATTCGTATGGTCCACTTAGTGAAGCCTTTTACTCCTAAAGTGAAATATTCTGGTTAAAAGCGAGTGTGTTTTGTAGTGTTGTTTTTCTCTAACATGCAGGGTATTGTAAGTGCTGTGATATATATACTGAATCATTCTTGTGCAACCGATTATACACATGGATATGTCAAATTGCGTAAACCCATGGAAAATAAGGGTGAATATACTAAATCTAGAGTAATCCTTGGTGTCAAGTTGTGAACCTGAGAAAATCTACGAGTCCTTTTGAGACCATGGTTTATGCAAGTCACGCCTGAGTTTGTAATATTCTTTTTCACTGGTGTACCTCGTGTTGGGTTAAGAGGATGAGTTGAGTGTATTTTTAATGTATGTATTTTATGTATCGGGCGAGTAATTCTTCTGTGTGCAGTATAATCAACATCTTGTTGAGTGTAAAGCCCAAGGTACTTCAGTGGTGGTATTCTCTCGAATAATTAGTTTTGTATCGTGATATGTGAGACAGTTTGATTTATAATCTGTGGAAAAGAGAGCTTTAATTCTCTCAGTTAATCTGGTGGAATCAGAGACTGAAGTATTTCTATGTTCTAGTTATTTTTTCTTGTTCGAAGGTTAATTTTATTTTATGTATATTAAGGATAGTAAATTATAGTTAATTAATTTTTTTGTATGTGTTTGGTCTAAATTCCTCTGGGAAGTTGATTGTGAGATCGAGTGGCCCACAAGGTGTGTTACTATCTATAAAATTCACGCTTTCATATTTTCTCACGCTACCCTGATTACTGTTCCTTGGCCTCATTGTCCCCTCTTTCACTGTATGGGACTAATAACTTTTTTTTTCCTGGCAATCGCTGGGTGGTGGCAGCATACCAAATTAATTCTACTTCTACCTGTTGGTATTTCTTCCTAGTGGTAATCAATTTACGAGGTCTTCTTGATAATTCTAGGATTTCTACCTCGGTAGTAATCAGTAATCAGTAAACATCAAATAAATTCATATAGTCAAAGTACCGCCCTTACACTGGCGGCTAAAGCAGTGTAATATTTAGATAGATTATATTCATTATAAGGGAACCTAAAATTTTGCGCCCTTACACTGGTGGCTTATGCAGTGGGATATCTAGATAGATTTGGTAATAACATGCTAGAGGCCCACTTGATCTTATATTGAGAAGTCCTGGGAGGTAAAATTTTTCATGGTAGTGATAAAATCGAAAATTGATCGGTATATTCCTACAGTTAAAAGTGTTAGTATTTCACAGAATGTTAAGAGTATCCTTAGTAGGTCACAGCCAAATACCTCGGTCATTGAATATTAATTCGGACGTGGAACTGAAAGTGTATCGGGCCCCTGGAGCCAAAGCCAGAACTTTTTTCTCTGATGAACGAGTCAGTGGAGTACTCGAGTGGCATGATCTGTGTATACTCTGGATAGGAAGCAATGATATAAGCTGGCATATGACTCCTAGTCAAGTAGCACATGATACTGGTCAAATAGCAGAAGTCATAGAGAGTAATTGTGGAGCAGAGGTTCGTATGTGTTTGGTGGAACCCCGTATCTACCAGGGAGACACCCCAATCTCCACTGAGGGTTACCGAACCTTCCAAAATGCCGTCAATCAGAAACTAAAACGTAGAGCAAAGCAAAGGGTAATTCAGTTTAATACTGCCTTTTATGCGGGTTCGCTAACTGATGGAGTGCACTGGTCAGGCGAGGCCAGGAGCAAGGTGAAAAATAAATTGGTGTCAGTGATAAGAGGGTATCTGGCCTAATAAATAAGATAGCTAATAGTAATAAAAGGTGTTCCATCTGTTTCACCATGAGTTGGCAAGTTGTAGGAATTAAGATTGAGGACGATGAGTATGATGAGACTGAGGCGCAGCAGTTTTTCCCGAAGTTAGCCTGTCCTCAGACTCCAGATCGATTTCAAACAATGATGGGTAATGTGAATCCCCCATACTTCACGTGATGTTCCAATACTAGAACTGAGTCAACTACAGAGTATTGATGCGGCGGCTCGCCTGGAAATGTTCTTTGAAGCGGTAGAGCAGTGTAGCCAAGATGATGCAATGCGCTTACAAACAGCGAAGAGTCGAGTGAGCTCGGAGTTAGCAGTGTTCATTCACAACATCCAGACTAACAGACGAGTAACCACGTGGCTAACATTCAAGGCGATCCTTAGATCAGAGTTTCCTATTGAAGTAAGTATTGATCGGGCATGGCAGGAATTGGATTCAGCATGCTACGATTGGGTAGAATTGCCTCAGGCCTTTACGCACCGCTATATTTGTAAACATGCGGCCGTTGAACACAAATTTCCCGGAGAGAGATTTCCTAACCGAGACAAAACAATCAAGCGTAAATTGTGGTATGGATTGCCTCTTCCATCAAGGAGTAGATGATGAATACCCATTAAAGAAATTCATTGATCGATTAGAGAATGAATGCCAACTATTGGAAGCGAGTCAGACCTCTCAAGTTAATATGTTACCTCCTGAAAGAAGCATGAAAGATAGGGAGTCAGACAACCAGCTATCACCTTCTACCTCTCCGAAACAGAGTAACTTTTTTAATCCAGACGGACCGAAAGAAATAGTAAAGGATCTAAAGCGCCAGATCCGTGAGCTTAAGTCTAACCTGGCACAAGCAGTTAAGGATCGGCCTAATAACCCTAAAGTATATAGGGATAAATACTGTGCTCATTGTCGAGCTTCCTCTCACAATCTCAGAGATTGTTGGCGAAAATCCCCTCCTGGACACTGTTTTGATTGTCGCAGACCCGGATGTCGGCGAGGAGAACGCGGGTGTCCTGGACGTAGTCCCGACACCACAGCTCAAGGCGTTTCTCCGGTAGTAACTCAGGAACCGGCTCAGCAGTTATGACTAGCTGGCGGTCAAACATCTCCCGCTATCAGTGTAATAACAAATGGGAAGATGTTAGAAGCTGTCGTGGACACCGGTAGTAGTTACACTTTGATCAAGGAGTCCACATTCAAACGAATCTGGGGAGAATTGAACACACGTCGAAATCCGCCGCGCTTACAAGAAATCACAGGCGCACCTCTGAGAATATTAGGGATGTTGCGAGCTGAAATAGCAGTCGGTGATGAGAAAGTACACAAGCAGTGGATCCCGGTAGTGCCAAACTCCTATCTTAGTACAGACATTCTCCTGGGATGTGACGTGTTGAGCCAAGCTACACTCATGTGGGATGGAGTGAAGAGAGTTATGATCGGGGCTGGTGCACCTTATGTAGTGAACCATATCCGCCGTCAGAGGAACAAGGTGAGGACACTTAAAGATGAACCTGTAGTATTATCTAAACCGAAACAAACCTTCTCACAGATTAATCTCCTTTCGACCTTACAGTTAGACCCTTACCAATCTAAATTTGTGTCCGTACCTGTGAAAGTGGAACCAGAAACTAATCTTATCATCTATCCACAGTCTAGAATGCGTCATAATATTCACCCTTATTTGGTCCAAGTAAACGAGGCAAACAACATCTACGTTCCACTCATTAACCCCTCTAAAAAGGTGAAAGTGATACGAAAAGGTACCATCATCGGTTCGTATGAGAGAGTGACTAGCCCAGTCCCTGACAAAGTTAACATCACTAAAATACGAAATGACCTCCTACCCGAGAATGATCATGTCAAGCAAAAGAGTACCCGTAGTCAGAAATTGAAAGCTTTAATTGATGAACAGAAATGGCAACAACTCACTGATGACCAGCGAAAAGAACTAACTGAATTAATTCTAAAGTATGACCCTCTATTTATCCTAGACCAAGGGGAATTAGGTCTGATCAAGGGTCCTCCAGCTCATATTAAAGTCGAAAATCCTCAGCACAGTCGAGGCCCGATGTATCGCTATCCTGTCCAGGCAAAACAAATTATCACTGATATGCTGAAGGACGTGGAGGATAGGGAGATCATTGAAAGATCCACAGCAGCCTGGTTATCACCTATTGTCTTGGTTAATAAACCCGATGGAAGTAAACGAATGTGCCTCGATTACCGACATGTAAACCGGCATCTCGCAGCCGATGTCTATCCACTTCCACGGCTAGATGAATTAGTGGACCAAGCCGCTGGCCATCAATATTACGTCACTCTGGACATGCGAGAGGCGTACTTTCAGATTTTATTAGATGAGGAGAGTCGAGATCTGACTACTTTCAGCGATGGTGTGGCTCTCTATCGTTTTCGTCGTCTTCCTTTTGGACTTAACTGTTCTCCTGCAATCTTCTCACGTCAAATGGTCAATTTGCTAACACCTCTTCTACAGAAAGGTTGGGTTAAAAACTACCTAGATGACTTAATCTTATGGGCCCCCAGTTTTCCTACCCTATTGGATCATTTAAGACAACTTTTTGAACTGCTTGCTAGTAATGGTGTAAAACTAAATCTCAGTAAGTGTGAATTTGGATATAAAGAAGTGACTTTCCTGGGACACCAGATTTCGGCAGAAGGTAGTAAACCGGATCCAAAGAATATAGAAGCCATAGTTAAAATGAAGCCACCCACCACTGTGAAAGAAGTGAGACGATTTCTCGGAATGTGCGGATTCTATAGAAAACACGTACCATCGTTCGCACGCGTAGCTACACCACTCACTAATTTGACAAAATCACGTACCACTTTTCACTGGATGGGCGAATGTCAGAAAGCATCTGAACATCTTAAATCTTGCCTTACCAATGCCCATTTTAGTTGGAGCTAAAGTAGATCAGCCATTCATTCTTACTACGGATGCAAGTAACACCCACATTGGGGGAGTTCTTAGTCAAGTACAAGCTGACGGTACTAATAAGCCAATCGGGTATTTCTTAAAAAATTGACCCCTTGCGAGTCTCGTTATTCAACCACCGATAAAGAGGCTCTAGCAATAGTTCTTGCATGCTGAAATTATCACCATTACTTATGGGGTACACGGTTCACAGTGATCACAGATCACCAACCACTAACCAGCATATTCAAACGCAGGACTAAATCACCAAGAATGAACCGATGGATTCTGGAAATGAGAGAGAACAATTATGATATACAAAATCCCAAAGGTAAAGATAATTTTGTTGCGGATCAGTTATCACGCCCAGTTCGAGTGGTAGTCCTATCGCCTGAAGCCACCTGGCTTGGGTTGAACCGAGAACAGATGAGAGATCGCCAGAGAGTAGAACCAGTATGGGGAGAACTTGTGCAGTATTTAGAAGGTGGTAGGATTCCCACTAAAAGACTGCCAAAGAATACTTTAGATCAGTTTGCCTTAGTAGTACGTGTAAAGGCAGACGGTAGTCTTCATTATAGTCTCATAGTTCCTCGTACTTTAGTTGTTCAGGCATTGCAACACGCCCATGAATTGACAGGACATCTAGGGCAGAAGAAAACTATTAAGAAAGCTGAAGAACTGTATTATTGGCAAAACCTTAAAGTGGATGTTTGTGAATATGTTAAAAAGTGTGTAACTTGTCAAAGATTTAAGCAGAACACTGGATTGCAGCAACAGTGGAAGGAATTACCCCCAGTGAGTAAACCACTGGAGAGGATTGGTATAGATCTCACAGACATGGTTGCTGGAACCCAGGGTTATCTCTATGTGCTTACAGTAGTGGACCAATATAGTCGTTTTGTCAGGTTTTTCCCCCTTACAACTAAACAGACCACACAAATCACAGACAAGCTAGGACAGTATGTGGCAGATTATGGCACTCCCCGTGGAATAGTCCTGGATAACGGAGGCGAGTTCACCAGTCAAGATTTCCAGCGGTTTTGCCAGCGACACCAAATCACTTTGTACTATACGACCCCTTATCATTCCCAAGGAAATGGAGTGGCTGAGAGGATGCATAGGACCCTGAAATATGTCCTCTCCACTTTATGTCAGGGCCACCCTCTCCGATGGCCCCAGTTGCTCCAGTCTTGTCAGATCGCCATGAACCAGGCGGTGCATATATATATCAACGGGTCAGCAGCCGTACTTTGCCTTCTTTTCTCGCCACCCTCCCAGACTGGTCAGTGCGTCATTACCCTCAGTCGATGGTGAGGAGGACGAGATCACCACAGCTCACGCCCTCATATGGGACACTCACCGGAAAATGTCGAGAAGGTACAGAGACGTAGCCAATAGAAGGTGGAAAAACCAAGTGGTTGAAGTTGGAACCCTTGTGTGGGTCAAGAAAGAAACAGTGATTCCTGGCACGTGTTGCAAACTTAACGTGAAGTGGGATGGTCCGTATCGTGTGGTGGAAGTGTTAATGGAAGGTAGCGTATACGTGATAGAAAATGTATTCACAGGGAAAGTGTTTCAAAGAGCTGCCGGACAAGTAAAACCCTATTATGGAGGGGAAGAGTGGCTTTTAGAACCCCTGGACGAAGCATTCATACCTGATCCAGAAGACGAGCAATTACCACCACGTGAAAGACGACCTCCACGCAGACTAATCGAGGAATGTTAAAGTGTTGTAGTGTGATGAAGTGTTGTTAAGATGGTTATGGTAATATTTAGTTAAGTGCTGGATAGAGAAGCGTGTGCAGGTCGGACCGACTGACTATTGACTGTGGTAGTTCACAAGTTCAGAGAGAGAGTTTAATCTCGTGTTTGTGGTTAATCGGAGTGTGTGTCATGGGCATAGCCCAGTTCAGTGGGAATATTAGGTTGCTTTAATTCGAGGGAAATCTGCAGAACTCCCTCATCTCACAGTCAGCACGGCCTAGGGTGTAACAGTGACTTCAGGACCTGACAGGTGCTCGTCAGTTACTAGGTGGAGAGCTGGAAGCACAAGGAAGTATGAATGGGAAGCATAAATGTGATAGTTGGTTGAATGCATGTGAAGCCCCCCTGGGACGATCCTAGCAGCTAGAGTACAGGTTTGTCCAGGTGAGACGACCATGTTATCATTCAGGCAGCAGGTTGACTGGAGCACTTTTTCTACTGAATATTCGGGAGTTCATTGGTGACAGAGAAGCGACCCCCTGGGGTACGCAAATAATTCGTGGACCGACAGGTGCCACTTATAGGAGTATCAGATAGTGAGGACACTGTCTTAATCTGGAGTTCATAGAGTAATTCACAGTCAAGTTGGGTAAGTCTGTCCCGTCTGCACACAGGTCTCTAAGAAGTGTAGAAGAATGTATTGTATGTAGACGTATGTTCAAATTTTTTTTTTCTGGAGGATGTACCCATGTAGTGCTGTAATTTTGTATGTAATATGTTAGTATAAGTATAATGCAAGTGTAATATAAGTGTAAATTACGTTAGTTTATGTATGGTGTAAGTGTAGTTCTGGACCCTGTTTAGATGATGCAGTGTATGGGAAGTGGACCTTGTAATTCATGTTTTGGGCTTGATCTTAGTTAAAGTTTAGCAGGAGAGTAATATTATTAACATGTAAGACCGTGTGGAGCGGGTTGGACACGAAAATTCATGATCTGTTTTTGATAAAGAGGCAAAGAAAGTTATTCGAGATTAAAATTCGCGATAAGTTGTATTTGCACTTTGAATTCGGAATTTTGTAGTTGTGTTTGTTTTTACCATCTTGTTGTACTAAATAACAATGTCTATGCGCTTAGGTAAAGTCTGATTATTGGTTATAGTCATTGATAGCCGCGAAAATTATTTTATTTTTCACTGTCGCCAGATCACGTTGGCCAAACAAAGGCGACGCCTGGAAATAATTATGTGAATGTGTGAGTTTAGGCTTCGGATTAAACTGTTAGACCCATGTTATTGCTACAAAATTTAAATCATCATAAGTCATTTTGTCTAAGTAGAGAAAGAAAATTCCTTGTTGCAAGTTCCTTGATGATTGTATAATAAGTTAACTGTAGAGTAATAAGTCGAAGCCAGAACCATTTGTGAGAACGTCGCGGGATTTACGGAGCGTCCTTTGCCGCAAGCCTTCACTTCGAACTGTAATCTCATATGAGAAGGACATCCACAGGTTTGGTGTGGCGTCATGAAGTCGGGTTGCCGTCTACGAAAAGACTCATAGTCCTAATTGCCAAAGCCCTTACACAGTTCCACTTAGTTCATTTCTTTATGCATAGTTGTCGATTATGTATTCGTATGGTCCACTTAGTGAAGCCTTTTACTCCTAAAGTGAAATATTCTGGTTAAAAGCGAGTGTGTTTTGCAGTGTTGTTTTTCTCTAACATGCAGGGTATTGTAAGTGCTGTGATATATATACTGAATCATTCTTGTGCAACCGATCATACACATGGATATGTCAAATTGCGTAAACCCATGGAAAATAAGAGTGAATATACTAAATCTAGAGTAATCCTCGGTGTCAAGTTGTGAAACTGAGAAAATCTATGAGTAGTTTTAAGACCGTGGTTTATGCAAGTCACGCCTGAGTTTGTAATATTCTTTTTCACTGG
>JAGKTI010023253.1:1595-14892 GCA_018397915.1 Birgus latro
TTTCACCATTTTCATAGCTGGTGCACTTAAAAACCATGCATGAAAAAATTAAATTGAAAGCAGGAAATTATGATTAACATTTAGGGTAATTTTTTAACACATTTACAGCATGATGAAAACAGGTTAGACATGAAAATCATTATGCAAATCATCTTGCACACAGTTTATGCATGAGATTAATGATATGGAAAGAACAAAACAAGGAATTTTGATGAAGTTAGGGTACTTACGAAAAAGAAGCCGCCGTCCTGATGTATAACTCGCTCAATCATCTCAGGCTTTGACACGAAGAAATTGCACCATACACACCTTCGCAATTTACAATCACCAGCACTTCTCACCAACACTTTCCACAACGTTTTTTTTGCATAACTGAGATCACATCACTTCACTGCACTGTACATAACAGTAAATTCCCATGTGGTCTAGTGACGAGTCCTGGAGCCTTGCGAACTTAGCAGCAGCTTTCAGCTCCGTTCCACTTACCAACACACCAGCAGCACGTTGTTGTCAATACCAAATCAGCGTGGATCGGTCAATGTCTGCATACTTAGGACTAAACATCACCTTCCTCTCCACGTTTTGTTTGGTCTTCGAAGCAAAATCAGCCGTGTACTGCTGTAGTTTGTCTTGGGACTTCTTGACATCAAACAAGGTGGAGCGAGGGAGATTGAATTCACGACGAATCCGTGATGTCGGCCACCCGGCGTCCATCTTTTCCAATACCCTTCCCTCTTCTTCTCCAGAGTCAGAACCACTTTCTTCCTCTTCTCAGGTGGCGGGGCCATCATCACACACATGATGAAGAAGGTGAAGAGCAGCATCAAGCCCTGCAGGAGGTAGGATATCACCACAAAATCAATCACTTTGGCCGCCATTGTCGGAGCTGTTCACGAGGCAGCAACAGAGTGGGAAATGGGACCGACAGACAGGCGCCACGCACGTAAACACAGCCGATCGGCCGGCGCGGGAAATTCAACCTGACGCGGTCCAAAAAAATTGATTTAAAAAAAAAAATCGAATTTTTGGGCATTTTGGGGGGTGGGCAGCCCACGAAATCCGAGTAGTGGGGGGGGGTCCGGGTATTGGGCGTCCGAATAATAAGGAGTTTACTGTATATACTGTAGCACGGGCCGAACAGGGTGGTTCTCCCGAGGGGAATGGGAATGCTGGTGATAGGGAGAGCTGGAGCTGCTGTTTCACTAGCTACCTAACCATCCCCCTTTGCTGACCTTTTCAGTGTGACAGTAACATGGAGAGTAGACCAGCATACTCTCCTAAACATTTCCTCTAACTATCCTATGCACTACACCACATGTGCTTTACATATTACACAACATATCCCACTACGTTACAGGGGTTGACGCCAGCAAGGGCATGCGGCCAGAAAACTTTGCCCCCGCTACCTAGTGGTGGTCTTTGGGGGGAGGCTTGACTAGGGTTCCGCCGGCATAGATCATGGGTCCGGGGCGAGATGGGGCTCGAACCTGTGCTAGAGGGTATAGGGCATTGCGGTTCCCAGTCTGCCGCTTCCGCTCAATAGAGAGGGGCCCGAACCTGGGAGTAGCGCCCCAGGAGGCTGCCCTATCAGTGGGTGTATAATGGTGGGGCAGTTGCAGTGCCAAGCCGCGCTTGGAGGGTGCCCCGAGGCCACTACCACAGCCTCTGGTAAGCTGGTGGGCTAGGGGTCCCAGATCCTCTGCCTGGGCCTGGGACTGTGCAATGGGTTGGGCCTTTGGAATGTTTACCCTCCTTTATCTTACCGACTATGAACTACAGATACAAGCACCGAAGCAAGCCTGAGGACAGCAAATCACTATCAGTGGGTGTATAATGGTGGGGCAGTTGCAGTGCCAATCCGCGCTTGGAGGGTGCCCCGAGGCCACTACCACAGCCACTGGTAAGCTGGTGGGCTAGGGGGCCCAGATCCTTTGCCTGGACCTGGGACTGTGCAATGGGTTGGGCCTTTGGAATGTTTACCCCCCTTTATCTTACTGACTATGAACTACAAATACAAGCACCGAAGCAAGCCTGAGGACAGCAAATCACCCAGGGGGTTTAGGGTGGGTTCGTGGAATGTGGGAAGTTTGAGAGGAAGAGCAGGGGAAGTCGTTGAGGCATTCAGTAGGAGGTGGGTGGATGTGGCATGTTTGCAGGAAGTCCGGTACAGGGGTGGATCAGCCAGAAAGATTGTTGGGAAGGATTGCTACTATAAGTTGTTTTGGCAAGGGGGAACTGACAGATATGGGGGTGTGGGTGTGTTGGTTGCAGAGAAATGGGTGGAATATGTCATGAATGTTATGAGAGTAAGTGATAGGATATTAGTAGTGAAAATTTTGATCGGGCAGAAAATTATTTCAGTTATATCGGCTTATGCTCCACAGGTAGGATTGGATGACGCAGAGAAGGATAGATTTTGGGATGATTTAATATGTGTAGTATGGGTGATGGTGAGGTAGTGGTTCTGGGAGGGGATTTAAATGGCCATGTGGGTGAAGCAGCTCAAGGTTATGAAGGAGTCCATGGAGGATGTGCATATGGTGTGAGGAATGCGGAAGGGGAAAGAATACTCGAGTTTGGGGAGGCTATGGACATGATTGTGTGCAACACACATTTTAGGAAAGGAATCAGCCGGTTGATTACGTACGAGTCCGGGAGAAATAGTAGTCATATAGATTATTTTCTGAGCGGCTGTGGCTCTGTGGGTTAGAGGATCGAATCCACCCAAGGGTCATTGGTAGACATCAGGAAGGCCATCCAGTCGTAAAATGCTACACACTCCAATTCCAAAAAGGCCGACGCATGCAAGCATGTTGCAGCCTTAAAAAAGAAAAACCAAATGAGGGTTGATAGGAGATTAGTGAGGGATGTTAAAGTTATAGGAAGCGAGGAGTGTGTGCAGCAGCACAAACTGTTGATTTGTGACATGGTGCTTAAGGAACAAGTGATGAGAAGGAGGACATATGTACCTAGGAGGAAAATATGGAAGCTGGGAAACCAATCAGTAAGGGATGCCTTTTATAGTGAGATGAGGAGAGTGGTGGCTGAACAGGAAGCCGTAGATAGAGGCGTTATTGAACAGTATAGAGCCCTTAAGAACAACCTCTTGAGAGTTACCGATGCAATATGCAGTTGGACAAGAGGCCCACCAAGACATAAAGTAACTTGGTGGTGGGATGAGGGTGTAGAAGCTGCAGTTAAGGAGAAAAGAAGGCTTTTCCGGGAATGGAAGAATGGTGGTAACAGGGAGGAGTACTTGGCTGTCAAGTGCAGGGCTACAAGAGAGGTATACAGGGCAAAGTCTGAGTCACAGAGACTTGATAATCTAAATCATGGAGAAAGGAAAAATATGATTTTTAGGGTGGCAAATCAGGTGAAGAGGGATAATCGGGACATTGTAGGTGAGCAGTGTGTGAAGAATGATGATGGAAGGGTAGTGGTGAACAGTGAGGATATTAAAGTGCATGGAGAGAGCATTATAGCCGGTTGTTGAATGAGGAGTTTGATTGGGATAAAGAAGGTTTGGAGCCAGCTGATCCAGTGTTTGGCCCTTGGCCTTTGATCGACGCTGCTACTGTGGGTCAGGTAATATGCAGGATGTAGGTGGGGAAGGCGGCAAGTGTGTCTGGGTTGACTGCCGAATTGTTGAAGGCCTCAGGAGATACTGGGGTGAGGTTAGTCACTGACCTGATAAATATGATTATATATGAGTGTGTTGTCCCAGATGATTGGCTGAAGAGTGTAATTGTAAATGTGTACAAAGGAAAGGGTGATGCCCTGGAAAGGGGAAATTACAGAGGAATAAAGCTCTTAGATCAGATAATGAAAGTAATGGAGAGAGTTCTAGAAGGTATGATAAGAGAAAGAGTGAATATCGATGAGATGCAGTTTGGGTTTATTCCAGGCAGGGGGACCACTGATGCCATATTCATTGTTCAGTAGCTTCAGGAAAAATATATTGGAAACAAAAGGGAATTGTATTTTGTTTTTGTTGATTTGGAAAAGGCCTTTGACAGAGTCCCTAGAGACGTGGTGAAGTGGGCAATGAGAAAGCTCGGGTTAGAAGAGTGCCTGGTTAGGGTGGTTATGGCCATGTACATGGGTGCTCGCACCCAGGTAAGAGTGAATGGAGCTTTGAGTGATGAGTTTTCCGTGAATGTTGGTGTGCATCATTGGTCAGTTTTGAGTCCCTTGTTGTTTATCATGGTGCTTGAAGCCCTCTCACGTGACTTCAGAGATGGACTCCCATGGGAGATGTTGTATGCTGATGATTTGGTGTTGATTGCAGAGAATGGAAAGGAGGCGGAGGAAAGATTTAAGAAATGGAGAGATGGTATGGGGTACAAGGGCTTAAGGGTAAATGCAGATAAAACAAAAGTGATGATATCTAGAGTTGGTGGCGGTACAATCAGAGGAGAGGGAGAGTGGCCATGTGCAGTTTGCCACAAGGATGTGGGAAGTAATTCCATCTTGTGTAGTGTTTGTGATAAATGAGTGCATAAGAGATGTAGTGGTATTAGAGGTAGACTGCGAGATGATGCTGATTTCATGTGTGTGGCGTGTTGGGGAGAGCAGGTGGAGATTGTTAGGCGTGAGAGGGTTGAACTTGCTGGTGAGTCTCTTGAGTGTGTGGAGGATTTTCGTTATTTGGGAGACATGTTATGTGCCGGAGGTGGGGCTGGAGTTAGCTCGGTTGCTAGGGTGAGAAGTGGTTGGAAGAAGTTCAGGGATCTGTTGCCTCTCCTGACATTGAGAGGACTCTCCTTACGTGCTAAGGGGTCTTTATATGCAGCGTGTGTTAGGAGTGTAATGCTGTTTGGTAGTGGGACCTGGGCAGTTAAGGAAGAGGATATTCGCAGGTTTGAACGTACAGAAATGACAATGATAAGGTGGATGTGCAGTGCGTTCTTGCATGCAAGGCCTGGGGGGGCTGGGTTTACGATGGAAGAGTTGAGAGGTAGGATGGGACTGAAGTGTATTGGTGTTGTGATGAGGAGAGGTAGGCTGAGGTGGTTTGGACATGTGGAGAGGATGGGGGATGATAAGTGGGTACAGAGGTTGAGAGGTGTTAATATTGGGGGAGGGGTTGGGAGGGGTAGACCGAGAAAGACATGGGACGAGGTCATTAAGTGTGACTTGAGGGTTAAGGGACTGAACAGGGAGGCTGCCAGGGATTGAGCAGCGTGGAGAGCCGTCATTAGGTGACCAAGGCCAACGCATGCAAGCATGTTGGAGCCTTCAAAAACAAAACGAAACGAAACGAAAGTTTCTTAAGACTTAAGAATTATACTAAGAACAAAATAATGTATGATCTTTTAGTAATACTGTACAGAGGTTCTAGGCAGGGAATGCACATAAAGAAACAAAAATAATCTATCTATCTATCTATTGCCAGACGCCTCAGTCCCGCACAGGGTGGCCACAAACAAATCGCCTCTATGGTGCTCTGTCCCCCGCCATTTCACTACCTCGCTCCCAACTCACACCCCCCTCTCTCATGTACCTCTCCACTCCATCACTCCATATCATCCTCGGCCTCCCCCTCCCTCTCACCCCCTCCACCTCACTCACATACACTCTCCTCATCAGTCTTTCACTCTCCATCCTCTCCACATGCCCAAACCACCTTAAAGTGTTTCTTCTGACGCTTCCTATCATGTCCACAATCACACGACAATGCTCCTTCACTTCCTCATTTGTTAGTCTGTCTCTCCATGTGACTCCACATGCTCCTTTCGAATAACTCATTTCCACTGCTCTCACTCTTGACTTCTGTCCTTCCAACAGGGTCCAAGCTTCACTTCCATATGTCAGAGTTGGTATCACAATATTGTCATGTAACAACTTTTTCACTTCCATGCTCACCTCCATGTTTCTTATCACTGCTTTCAACGAACCAGCAACCTTCCTTCCCTGCTGTACCCTTTCAAGCACTTCACCCTCCAGACTTCCATCCTTACTCATCACACTACCCAAGTACTTAAATGCACTCACATACTCCATATCCTCCCCATCCAATATCACTGTACATTCACTGGCTTCACTTCTCTCGAAGACCATCACTTTACTCTTCCCTACATTCACCTTTAGATTCTGTTTCTTACATACTCTCCCAAACTCACCTGCCAAGCCATGCAGCTCCCCTTCATGTTCGCTCAACAGCACAGTATCATCTGCAAACAACAGTACAGGGAGTTTCCAAACACTGCCCTCTCTCACTAGGGCTGCTCCAACATCCACTGCCCGACCTTGTATCTCTTTTATATCCCCATCCATGTACAGATTGAACAACCATGGAGACATGACACATCCTTGTTTCAATCCAACCTTCAAATGGAAAGATTCACTCAGTTTGCCATCCACACGCACTGCAGCCTAGCACCCTCATACATACTTTTCACTACCTTCAACAATTTCCCATCCACTCCATACATTCTTAATACTTTCCACAGTCCTTTTCTATCCACCCTGTCATATACTTTCTCCAGTTCCATGAAGGCTGCATACAACTTCTTTCCCTTCTCTAGAAACTTTTCCACTAAGGATCTAAGAATGAATATCTGGTCTACACAACCTCTTCCCTTCCTAAAATTTCCCTGTTCTTCTCCAACTAATTCCTTTGTTATTTCCCTAACTCTGTCAATAAGTATCCTACCATATACTTTTCCTATTACACTGAGAAGGCAAATGCCCTTATGATTACCACACAGTGCTTTTTCTCCTTTTCCTTTGTACAGAGGAATAATTATACCTGACTTCCAATCCTCCGGGACTATACCCTCCTCCCACGCCAATCTACACACCTTCCACATCCATTCTATTACTATCTCTCCCCCATGCTTCAGCATTTCACCACACACTCCATCAATTCCTGGGGCTTTCCCCATTGTAACTTTCTTCATTACTTCCACCACTTCCATCCTACTGATTTCTTCGTCTCTTCTCACAACCCTCCTCCTTCCCACCATTCCCCAGCCACTTATACTTGCATTACTTTCATTCTCTATGTTCAACAGTTCATTAAAGTGTTCTCTCCATCTGTTTACCTTTTCTCCCTTCTCCACTAGTAATCTACCATTTTTATATTTCACACCCCCACTGATACATTCTATAAAGGTTCTGAATTATTATAGATACAATGCTTATCGTATTCATACCCACTAATGGGAAGTCTGGGGTCGAGACTTCTCTTTTACCAGAGTCTCCATATTGATTCCGATATTAGTAATAGCAAGTCGAAGACATGCGTCCAGTGTTTCATTTCCCATGTGATTTTTGGTTTTAGATTTTATTTGTTTCATGGTAGAAAACGTACTTTCACAAATATATGTACTACCAAACATGGAGTGCAGCTTTAGTGCAAAGTGTCTCAGCTTGGGAAATCTGTCCTTGCAGACCAACTTCCTGAAACTCTCCTGGTTTTCATTTTTCTTTGCAAACAAGAATGGGTCAGACTGCAGTTGACACAGTTCAAGCTGAAGCTCTGGTAACTGTGTCTCCACATCAGCTTCCATGGGGTTGCTAAAGAAAAGGAGACTGGGTTTCAGTTTTTCAAAGTCTCTAAATCTTTTCTCAAACTCACAAGATAAATTTTCAGTTTTTCTGGCAAAACATGAAAAGTCTGACTCGACATCATGTCATGTGTTCTTGACAAGAAGTAAAGTGTTCAAGATCATTCTTTCTTAAGCACACACTATTTTGAATAGCAACAGCTTCTTGTGAAAAGCTTCAGTGTGTCCTACTAGATGAGAAATATTTTGTTGTTTGCCCTCAGACTCAGGTTCACCATATTCATATGGCCTGTCATGTCTGTTAGGAATGCTGGTGAGCAAAGGAAATCTTTATCTTGCAGCTGAGTTTGGTACACCTCTGTATTGCTCAGCTGCTCATTTTGAAGAAATGAAAGGATATCTTTCCGAAGAGCAAAGAAATGCTGGAGCAGTTTTCCAGCACTCAGCCACCTGATACTTGAGTGCAGTGGAAGGTCCCCAAATTCTGCATGAAACTTCTTCAAGGAAAGATATAAATTTTCTGTGTCTTTGTGCCATATTACCACCTCTGATTAGATTCACTGTGCTAACAACACTCTGCATGAAATCACTCGTCTATAATTGCTTGTCATATGCTTCTTGATGGATAATGAGAGTGTACAGTAGTGTGATACAGTCAACTCCATTTTCCTTCAGCCAGCCAACTAACCCCACATTACTGCCAGTCATAGCTCTTGCACCATCTGTTACAATACAGGAACACTTTTCAGATCCTCCATATTCATCAACAACTGACTCGAGAGCAGCATAAATATCTGAACCTCTTGTACCACCACTCAAGGGTTGCACCTTGACTAGCTCTTCATGTACCACGAAACCGTCATCTACAGTACGTGTGAATATGAGCAAGTGGCTTATGTCACTGATGTCTTTACTCTTGTCTAAAGCCAGTGAAAAGTATTTGCAGTGTTTCATTATATCTTTCAGTTTTAACCCATCATCCCGACTGATTTCCAACCTCCGATACCCCCCAGTCCCAATCATTTTCGGAATTTTTTTTTTTTTGGCTCAAACCTTCACTTTTGGTGAGAAACATCAAAAATTCATAAAGAAATGATCCTCCTGAGGCTATAAATGGTGCTACAGGTGATGAGTCAGCCTTACATTTTCCCTCTTTCTCAGGGTACCTGGCTAAAGAACTATGGAAGGGTCCGCTAATTCAAGCCACTTTAAATTACGTATTTATTTATGTATTTGGTACGAATTTATGTGTAGTACAAGACTATATTGGTTTTCAAATATTTATATAGGCAATAGAAGCATTGTTCAGTCACCAAACACATCCACATACAGTAAGACCTCAGTATAACGGACTAATTGGGGCCCAAGCCAGTCCAAAAAATGCGAAATTCCGATAAAAGCAACATCCGGACTTACCCCTGCTAATCCGGACTTTTTCCGATATATCAGACATTAGTCCGGATTGCATCAGTGGTTTTCACCACCATTGCAGTATTGTACTGTGTTATACCTTCACTACATTAATCAAATGGTATAATAATACTGTACTGTGCACTGAAGAACATGTCTTTTACTTGTCTTATTGTGGTGAACATAGCTGAAGTGGTCAGGCAGTCTGGACTACTTTCTGGCTTTATCGGACTTTTTCCGATATATAGTCCGGTAGCTCCTCGAGTCCGATAAAAGCGAATTCCGGTCTATTGAAGTCCGTTATATCGAGGTTTTACTGTATGGCACCTTCCTTTATGACATTACCACCTCATCACTTCTGTTTGTTTCTTAATCTAGCTTCTTTATTTCTTTGTCCTCCACCTCAGGAATCACTTTCACCATGAATTTCGTCATTGGAGAGACCATGGGGCACCATACCTTTACTGGCCAGGTTACTGCTAACAGGTGAATTTCCCAGTGTGGTGGGGAGGGGGGGGTTAGGAGGGACCAGGCAGTATCCCTGCTTGATAGCAGGTAGAGGATGGTCTCCCACATATGCCTACCAAAAATCACCCATGAAACTTGAAAGTTGTGCAAATTATGACCCTTGCAATTGCGCGACGTACCCGTATGTCAGTGGGTATAGCTGTGACAAAACGTTGCAACGTACCTATACGTCGATGGGATTCCTCGGGTTAAAGAAACATGTTCATTAAGTACACTTACTCTTCTTGCAACTGTTTGATGAGTTAATGATACCCTTTCAAATTTTCTGGTGACTTTTTCTTTCCCAAACACTTGTGCCATTTTCACTGCACACTGTTTTATCAATTCTCCATCTCTAAATGTTTTTTTTGTTTTTCACTAGCATCATAACACCTTCATGTGATGCTGTAAGACTCTCTGTTGAGGTTTCCTAAAGTTACTTAGCACCTCCTTCTGTTTCTGGTGTTTTCTCTTTAAATTCATGAGAATATCACTGCTGGATTTTCCTACTTATTGAGCATACTGTGTGCTGTGCAATGTCTCATAATGCCGCTTGACATTATATTCTTTCATCACGGAAACTGTCTGTTGACACACAAGGCATAATGGCTTTCCATTATTTTCTGTGAAGAGGTATTCTTCCTCCCATTTCATATTAACACTCTGTTCACCTAAAAAAAACTTTCTTTTCTTGCCTGTGTTCATTGTGAAAGGTAGTGTTAGAGACGCAATGTGACGCAGCGAAACCCAGAGGCAGACTGACGGGCTGTGGGTCATGATGTGTACTGCTGATGTCCCTACTTTGTAATCATGGTCACGGGGCAGGATTCTCACTCTGCTGAAGCAATGTTTTTCTAGTAATCTAGTCCTAGTAACCTAGTTACTATTATTCCACACACATAACTTTAGAGTTGCAGATAATTAATGGATTTTTTTTTCATATTATAGAATTAATCAATATATTAATATGAGTGCTCACGAGCCACAAAGAATCAACTCATGGGCCACAAGTGGCCCGTGGGCCTGCAGTTCGAGCATACTGGTCTACACCAGTCTACATGCACAGTACACACTACACTTCCTTTTCAAAATTAGGAAAAAAAAAAAAATGGCACACAATAACCAGGCCTCAGAGTCCCGGGGGAGGGGGAGGGACCATAAATGCCCCCATCCGCCCCTGTCCTAGTGACGACTCAGCAAGATGCCTGGAACCACTGTAAGACTCACTTATTCGTGGCCTTCCCTCTAACTTTCTCTCTGTTTAACACCACCTCTCCTCCTCTAAACCTCATCTTCTTTTCCTGACAGAGACTCAGCTGTCAGAGGCAACTGACAGCAAACCCTTTTCTGTTTCCTGCTACTTTCTCTGTACTCATTTCAAAGCCAAAGGTGGCTGTTGTGTATATGTACGCAACGACTTATCTTGCTCTCATATTCCTGAACTTGATTCTTTTCAATTCCCTACTCTCTGGCTTCGGCTTTCCTGTCATTCTGTGATTAAATATATCTGCGCTGTTTACTTATCTCCTAATTCTGCTGACTATGAAAAATTCTTCGACTATCTTACTTCTACAATGGAACACATTCTATCCATTTCTCCTTTATCTGAAATCTCCATTCTAGGAGATTTCAATGTTCACCACCACCTTCGGCTCTCCTCTCCTTTCACTGATCCACCTGGTGAACAAGCCTACACCTTTTCTATCCTTAATGACCTAGAGCACCTTGTACAGCACCCAACCCATATCCCTGACCACCTTGGAGAGAGCTCCAACATACTTGACCTCTTCCTTACAACTAATTCTGCTTATGCTGTTAATCTTTCCTCTCCTTTGGGCTCCTCCGATCACAACCTTATTACCTTGACATGTCCTATCGCTCCGTTACAGCCTGTGGACCCTCCAAAGACACGTCGACTGTGGCACTTTGGAGCTGCGGATTGGGAGGCCCTCAGGCAGTACTTCTTTGATTTTCCCTGGAATGATGATTGCTTCCTTGGCCGGGAGCCATCTGAGTGTGCCTTTCGCATTACGGAGTTTATTCTCTTGGGCATGGAATTATACATTCCCTTCTCATACCATTTGACTAATGCAAGAAAGCTTTGGTTTAATCACACTTGTTCTAATGCTGTCTGCAACAAGGAGAGGGCCTATAAAAGGTACCAGGGCCAACCTACCCCTGAATGACATCTTTTTTATGTTTCTGCCTGGAATTGTGCTAAGTCTGTTCTTCACTCTGCTAAAAGTACTTTCATATGTACTAAAGGCTTTCAACTCTCCAACTTGAATTCTTCCTGCTTCTTCTGTCACCTTGCCAGAAACCTTTCTGACAACTTTACCTCACCATTCTTCCCTCCCCTTTTCTATTCCGATGGCTCTGTAACTATTTTTTCTACTGATAAAGCAGATCTCTTTGCTCAGACTTTCTCCTCCAATTCCACCTTAAATGATTCCAGTGCTGTTCCTCCATCACTTTCCCTCTCTGCCTTCCTCATGGCTGACATTAAAATTTCTTCACTTGATGTACAGTAGGTTCGCTACCATCCGGATCCCCAATAACCGGACACCCCACTGTCCAGACATCGTTGGCTGGGACATTCGGAACCCAAAAATGCCAAAAAATTGCAAAAAACCTGAAAAAAATCCATTTTTTTTCAACCTGTAAGTTTGAATTTGGCGCATGGCGCCAAACAGCCGTGTTTATGATCCCTTCCTGCGGTCTTCCCCTCCCGCCAGTTCTCTCTCAACTGCTGTGATGAGTAAACGGTTGTCAGGATGGTTGGCGGTATTGTTCGTTTTTGTTTAAATAATCATAATTCTCAGTGCTAAGGATTAAGTGCAGTTAAACACTGGATTACTGTACATGCTTCAAGAGCGTTTTCACCACTCTCAAAGACTTAGAGGTGGGGGTAATATTCGTAACAGCCACCATGGACATATAAGTACGCTGTCAACTGCCAAATATTTTCCATAATCACTTCTAAATCCTCATTCTCTGGTTACATTTTATTTACTTCATGCTTTGTGTCTCATATTTGAGTGCATAGGCTGTGAAAAAGGTGATTTTCATAGTGATTATCATGTCTCTTACCTATGTTCACTAAACTGTCAGCTGGTGAACATGTTTGCCCTACTCACCTGGGGGTAGGGGGTTTTCAAGAATTCTCCCCCAGTATCCCTGCTTGTCGTAAGAGGCGACTAAAAGGGTTGGTGGTGGGTTAGTGCCCCACCCCGTAAAAACAACTAACTAAAAATACGAACAGCAAGCCTCGGACCAGGACTGACCAAAAGTTGACGACAAAGGAACGGACAAAGGACGAGATAAAGATTGCGACCTGGAATGTGAGGGGTATGAATGATGAGGTGAAAGAGAGAGAGATTGTACAGGTGCTTCAGAGTGCAAAAGTGGATATATGTGGAATAACTGAAACTAAATGGCGAGGTGAGAGTGTGAGAGAATGGGAATATGGGTGGGGTATATGCGCAGGAGTGGGTGAGAATGAGAGGGCGAAAGAGGGAGTGTGTATTGTTGTGAGCAACAGGTGGAAGGAGAATGTAAGAGAGTATGGATCAGTTGGGTCAAGGATTGTGTGGGTAAGAGTGAAAGTTGGACTACAAATGTGGGCAGTTGTGTGTGTGTATGCGCCAACGCAAGATCGTGTAAGTAGAGTGAGAGAAGAGTTTTGGACAAATGTGGAAGCCTGCTTGGAAAAGTTTGAAAGGAATGAGAGAGTGTTTCTGATTGGAGATATGAATGGAAAAGTAGGGAATGAGAAGGTGGATGGAGTGGTTGGTGAGTGGGGTGTGCCTGCAGAGATGGATGAGAATGGCAGTGCTTTAGTGGACATTTGTGCTGGGAGGGGGTTGGTG